>JABUQX010090155.1:0-52500 GCA_015478945.1 Trachelipus rathkii | reverse complement strand
GAAATAATGCGGGTTCGTACTGGTTCTGCTAGATAATTCCAGGATGACCCAGCTGGAAAATTACGACTGGTAATAGTGTAGGAAAAGGTAAGAAATTCGACTGGATCCAGCTGGAAATAATGCGGGTTCGTACTGGTTCTGCTGGATAATCCCAGTACGACCCAGTTGGAAAATTACGACTGGATTTGAAAAAAACTGATCTTAAAACACAACAAGGTCCAGTGCGAAATTGAACTGGTTCCCACTGGAAAACATTGCACTGGTCCAGCTGGATCCCGTTGGAAAATGTGCTGGAACCAGTAAAAATTTTTTGCTGGGCTCTCTCTCTCTCTCTCTCTCTCTCTCTCTCTCTCTCTCTCTCTCTCTCTCTCTCTCTCTCTTCTCTCTCTCTCTCTCTCCACCCAAACCTACTCTACTACGCCTTACCCCTCTAGTTCAATACTCTTCCGCCTCATATTTTGTGAGCTTTTAAGAAAGTAAGTGCCTGAAAACTAGCAGTGCCAAAAAAAAAAAAAAAATAACAATGGCATTTAAAATTATAAATATTTGAATGTTTTTTTTTTTTTTTTTAACTTTCTAGATAATTTAAAAGTGATAATTATTACATTATTTTATTATTTATAATTATTATTTTCAGCTCATCACAGCCAAAATAAACACAATTGCGGAGTGTGCGGAGACAATTACGCCAAACCAGTTCCGAGAACTCACGAAGATGGTGGAAAATACGGGAATGGAATCATAGCTAGGAGATACAAAGTCGGACAGGTGAGATCTGTTACATTTTTTTACCTGAATAATAATTAATACATATTACTTTTTTCAAACCTGCTTAATTAATATTAAAATAATTTTGCATTTTAATATTTATGTCAGTTTTACCTCAGCAACTGGATCGGTCATTTCAAAAATAACATTTCAAAAGAGTTCAATTTTAAATAAGTTACTGCAACGACTAAATAAGTCATTGACTTATTGCATCTGTGGATGGGGAATGTAGCAGTGTGATATGATAGAATAATAGAAGGGCCCAATGTGAATAATACAGTGCTTACATTGCGCAGGATACTACCCTCAAAGATATAAAATCCGACAAACATGGCACTTTGGAAAACACTTTCGCCATTTTTTGCGGAGATGGGCACAGCATACCAAATCGTACTTCCACACCTTTTATCGGAGTTTGTCGCATCTCCGCGCCTTTTATTTCAGGGGTTGTCACACCTTTGCATCAAAAAATTAACTTTCTCAATATGCTGAGGTGGGAAAATTGTGCCGATGTTGCCCAATTCTGATTTTTTAAAATCACCGTTTCAATTGTGTTAAGCTAATTTTATACTTTCAGAACGCATGAAAAGAGAGACATTTGGAGTCAACGGGAATACTGTTTATTTGAAATAAGCTTAGAAGTTTTATTCAATTCATATCGTTTCTTTTTTAAAAATTAATAATATCTTGGCAGTGCACTTTTCCACTAATTGGTATGGATGTGGTCGCTGAGTTGCCAGATCTTATAATTAAAAATAAGTTATACAAAATTTGGCAAAATAATTCTACAAGAATATCAGCAACCACAACTGCTACTACTGCAGGTATAATAATATATCATTTTGTTCATTAGGGGAGATAATTTTCATAGAAGTAAACAATGAAATGATAATAAATTTAATAAGATGTGAAAAGGGTAAATAAAACTATCAATAATTAAATTTAAATTTAGATAAGAGTGAATTGAATTAATAATACATAATAATAATAATAATCTAATAGAAGAGGCTGGTGAATAAAGAATAATGGAATGAAATAATAATACATCGAATACTTGGAAATAATAACATAATAAGATATACTAAAATAATTAATGTTAAATCAGAGCAAAGCAAATTAGGGTTAACAGCGGGTGGAAATTAGAGACCTATGGGTAGCTACATCACATGTAGGAACATAATGTGGAATATAATCTCTAATATGGAAATTAGAATTTGTCCAAAAGAGCCCAGATGCTGCTGCGATTATTGGTGTTAAACACCATAACAAATTCAACGTTGTTCCACACTGGAACCTTTACGTTTGTGCCTCTAATAGCCTACCGTGTGGGGGTGTGTTTGACTTATTATCAAAATCGTTAAAAAAAAAAATAGGTCTTTTTAACAAACATCCTCAAATTATTTGATCAATTTTTTGTCTTGAAAACTCCTAATGGATTATTCAGCTGTTCAGACTGTACCTTTTGCAAGTGGTCTTTGTTTAAATATTGGTGAGTCTTGTTTATGTGTATTTATAAAACCCGAAAGAAATAGGGAAGGTAAATTTCAAACAGAGAACCATGAAGATACGATATGGCCTATTTTATGATATTAATGAGGACATGCGTAATATTTTGTACAAATATAAGAAATCACACGAGTATACAGAAGATGTTCAATTAAAAAGGTATAAAGCAACATGAGTAATATATATTTTATAAACAGTGAATTATAATAAGTTAAAAACACACTAACGCTAACGTGAATCAGGATAACAGAATAGAGGAAAAAAAGGTAAAAGCAAACCTCAAGCAATAATGGGAATAACCACCAAAAAGGATTATGGCGACACTCTATCTCCAGATATATATCTAACCCCTATACTTACTCTAACCATTCATACTAATGCGTGAGTAGTAAAACCCAAGTCAAAAGAAGTCACTAAGCTTGGGGTAACTTAGCGCATCAACCAGGAGAAAAAATAACAGAAAATATACACAGCTAGTATATATAAAGCTTATAAAATATCACAAATGTGCTCCGAACAGTGAGAGAGTGAGACAAATGCTGTATTATATTTATAGCTCATAGATATGTAAACTACTCCATCTTAAATATATATTAATAATCGCTAATTCGGGGTTAGAGCCAGCTACCCCTATAGGCTTGAAAGTTATAAGGAACGAACTTATCCTTCCATGAATGGCTACCAAACAGAATAATAGGTAACAACTAGAAAGTGATTTTTTAAGTGATAGACAAGACTGGGGACAGAACCCAAGCAGAGTTACATAACTATATATAGTATCATATAGGACAATACCTCAGATAATCCTCCATTGATAATAACTATAATAGTGAGTAATGACGCCATTCCCAATAAAATTTTGGTCGAGGTCTTAACCATCTCCTATCCCACAGGGTACTTACTATAGGCCATAACATACCTACTCCTTATCACTGAACACATGCAACCTAATGGTAGTACCATATCAATATTAATTCCATTCAATTTAGGACCCCCTTATTGAGTATGATTACGAGGAAGACCTATAATATTGGTTTGTCTTTACCTTACGACGTTTTACACATTAACTTGTTTACTAATATAGTCCCGTTGACAGTAGTTTTATTTCATTTCGCTTCATCTAATCCCCTTGCCACGTCATCTAGATAATTGACCATAAAACTGGTTTAATGGCTGCATATACGACCTAAACACTACTCTCGGTGAGCAGATTATTGAGATCGATATATTGTTGCTATTCTCATTTTAATTAAATATTCTTTCTATCTAGGAGCAAAGAGAAAAAGATGTACTCAAATCGCTAAGAATTTTGTGTAAGGCAGGAAAGTTAGTTTTTAGAGAAGATTAAGAATAGTATTCCAGTATTCTACGTGTTGGGCCATAGAAGATGAAAATTTGCCGATATATGTAAAATTTTCTTTCGGCACGCTTACGTGAGCAGGACGATTAACAAATAAAAGGAAAGAGAGATAAAAAACGTGACCTCCAGTTATTTAAAACTAACGTAAATACAATTCAGGATTTAAAAAACATTATTTACTACAATACAATTCATGGGCTCTCGAGAAAAACACTTAAGCTTATTATATCAAGACTCACAGTATTGAAATCTAGAAGTCTCTTCTCTATATTAATTCACATATTCCAAAAAAGAGCAGCACAACACTTGACTCGCAATTCAGCCTTTTAGATTATAATAAAACAAGTGACGAGTACAACTATAATTAACTATCGTAAAAGATTAAATATTGATATATATAGTTATATTATAAAAATTCTTACAGATAGCTACAGTTCTTAATTAAAATAGAAGGACTTTTTTTTTTGATTTCTCTACATATATTTGATAAGATATAATTCTATACTAATAAGAGTGTCTTCATATTTGACGATTCTTTCTTACAAAACCAGAAAACAATACAAGCCTACGCCGTACAAAATATACTATAGACAATACCTAACTGTTTATCTGTGTTTATTGAAACTGAATATAAGTCGTTCATGATAAATTATCCGAATAGGAGACCACTAATGCATCTTACTTACTGAATATATGCATGTTGACTGAAGAATCCTCCTTGTTGGGTTCATAACATATCTCACGAAATAAAGAAAACTCACATTTAAGATACTTGTAGACTTGCTCTGTCTGTGGGATTTTTATCATGGTATACTCAATCAGATAAATATTTGAAAAAAATTAACTGTGATTGATGCTAGTACGTGCAGAGAAGTTGAGAAGGTATAAAGATCGCTATAATCATGGAAGAGAAGTAGATGTTGTAAGAGGTGCTCCATTATGTGATGTTATTTATAATAAGCTGAGTTCGGAGTTTCAAACAAATCTTTGAGAGTGTGTATTCGATAGAAATGTTTTACTGAATATAGTATACTTCGAATAAAGAGAGAAACCTGGTCCACGTAGAGAGCTATAATAGATAAGGTATCAAGATCTTATAGGTTTGGTCCAAATATACTTAACCATTAGAAGATATACTATATAATATATCATGAACACGATAAGATAAAGGATATAACTCCTATAGCCTAGCTGTCGATCTTTCTCTAGATCATATATTTCAATCAAGACCCACAAAACCACTAATTATCAGTTTTAGAAAGGTCATCTTTTGAAACTACATATAACCTTCCATGAGGAACAGAAACATGGAATGCGGAAACGTTAATATATATCATCATATATAAATATAAAAATAGCTTAAGTATTTATATATGATAAAGAAAAAGAAGATAAGGACACTAACCGAAGTTCTTCTACGTAAAATGAAACAAAGCCTACTCGCCCAATATTTATAAGTACGGAAGTATAAAGATAATATAAGGAGGTACATTAAGGAAACTCGCCAAGCGTAAAGGAGGAGCAGAAACATATAATGTAGGGACGAGTTGCTTCTTCTATTTTCCTTCCATATATCGTATATTAAGCTTTCTTAATAGAGTGCGCTGGTCTGAGAAAAACTCACAGCGGACGCGAACTTACACATTGGTCATTAACGGAACAATTCATCCCCACAGCTCCGTGCGTGGAACACGAATAACACCTTGCGATTCCTCCCCAATCCTCTTGTCGTTTCGTCCATTAAATTTCTAAGTCAATCTGGAAATGTTGGTGGTCTTTAACCAAAAGCACTCATAACTCCACTATGACCTAACCTCTGGAATGTTCTTTCGTCAACCAAAACCTCAAGTTTATGGATTAAGAATGCTTTTTCTGGACGACTACAAACACAATCTAAAAAAAAGCTTACTAGCCCGCTAGGGAGGTGGTCTCGAAGTCCATTTCAAGTTTCACCCCCAACACATTTCTGAGTGCGTCATTTGCGCAAATCCCCCGCCATACGGATGGTATTCACCGGTTTTTCCTGACATCCTTTAAAAACTGTGTATTATTTTGTTGCCTCTATTATCATCAAATTCGATATCATCTAATGGTGTACCCCATTGTTGGTAATATTATTAAATATCACAAACAAAAATAAATTTAAATGGAGTATCTACGTGATACGTTATAGTATTATAATATACTTAATCATAATCTATATATCACTACCTTAAGGATAATTTGGAAAAGTTAATAATAGATATATAGGTTATTGTCACCATTTGTTGTTGAAACTAAATTTAAACATTACCCACTTAACTTGATTTATATAGCTCTTATTAATTTTTTTTGAGTAGAAAGAAGCTATACGAGGTCCAAAGCTTCGTATTCCTTTCGATGTTGATGTGCTGAAATTACCAATACGAAACAATTACTAATTTACAATATGAAATGGATTTCTACTGCTTATTCCTCGCATAAACTTGAATAAAAAGATTATAGACCGCACTATTTTAACCCTTCGATGCACGGTGACCCTAGTGTATCAAGCAGTCACAGTATTACATAATGCCACATTAAATTATTGAGCAAAGTACAACCAGGCAGTAATGCCATCGCAATTTTTTGTTAATATTAGTGCTAATGATCCTCAAATAAGTACTAACATATCAAATTTGATACATATATCACATGAAGAATATCATTAAGCTGTAATAGTGATATATAATATTGCTTTAATGCATTAGAGAGACACAGAACTGAGAATAAACATCCCACAACTATACTATATAATTAGACCTGAAATCATTATCTGTATGTAGCTGTGGCGGTGGCCTTTACAGGAAGATGAAGTTTATTTAGTCCTTTACCTTCTGATATAATACAAACACAATGCTATTACGCGGCTGCCAAAGCAGTGGAGAATTCTTCTATGTATCTCATAGATTGCTAGAAAGTTATTGGAGGTCCTTAGTGAGCACCTAAAGACTTTGGAAATGGATACAATATACCGCAAGAAGCCACACTTATATTGATAAATTACTAAAGAAAATCTTTCAAGCCTTTTTGTTTAAACATGAAGATCAAGGTTGATGTATGCCTAACTTAATTTTCCATATATTATATATATATAAAAATCGTCTACGATTCGTTAAACGATTAAAGCTTGTCGAATTTTAAACATCTATTCCCACATTATTTGTTGTAGTATATATATAATACTATATAGCTGAGTTAAGTAACAGGTCTTATAAGTATCTATTCCGGGGTTTGGCTTCCACTATACCTAATTACTCATAAATACTTTTATAATGTATATTATACTAATAATGAGAGATGAATGAGTCTAACGGCCTAACGAAGTAGTCTACTATTATATGATCCACTGGTCCCACAAATTACTACTTTCGTGACTATCTAACCTATTGACCCTCTCTAGAGGTCTAATTTTATTATGTTCTTTCTCACATAGTAGATTTAGGACCTATCTATACCAGCGCCTTGCTAACGAACGTTGAATAGGTCAGCGAGTATTTTAATGTTTCATCTATATCAGCGTTTCTGAAGAGTATAGATGGAGCAATATATTCCTCATTGACCCCTATTCAAATGGCGTTTATCGAGGCGTTTGATGCGCGATGCTAATGCCAACGCCTCGTTGGAAACGTTTGTAAAGCTGGGGCCTAAGGAATTACATTCATTTAATGATGTTGAAGAATTGTATAGTATCAATGGGATTAGGAATTACAAAACAAGTGAAAGTGTTTCGAGTATAAAAAATTTTTAAGACATTTTAAATACAATGAAATATTTATTTTGAAAGTATGAAAGTTTTAGTGAATTAGGTGAACATTTTTCTTTATGAAATTTTAAGAGAATTATGTGAGCAGTTTTCTTTTTAGAGGTAAAGAGTGAAAACTTTGGAAAGAAATTCAAGGTATAGTTGATTGATAAACTTTTGTTTTTTTTATGTAATAATTTTGAAAGTCTCCAATAGCTTTACCTAGCTTTTAATTTCTCTTTATTTTGTTTTGTCATAATCATGTACTTTAAAATGCGTTATCCCAGAAAAGATAGTTGTATACAATATGACAATTGTGTAGTAAGTGGAGAAGATATGAGGAAGGGAGTTGTATTGTGAGCTGTTTAATAAATTAGAAAATAAAATTGGATTTTAGATGATAGAAAGAAAATGAATGAGGAAATGTTAAGAAAATAAAATCCTAAAATTAGTTAATGAAATTAAAAATGAGAAATGAAAGAAAAACGAAGATATATTTGTTATTCGATAGCAATAGTTCTAGACTAAAAAATGTGGTTAAGATGTGTTCTTGAGATAGGCGTACTTAAAAGG
This sequence comes from Trachelipus rathkii, assembly GCA_015478945.1. Taxonomy (NCBI): domain Eukaryota; kingdom Metazoa; phylum Arthropoda; class Malacostraca; order Isopoda; family Trachelipodidae; genus Trachelipus; species Trachelipus rathkii. The sequence goes on along the minus strand of JABUQX010090155.1, from coordinate 44,530 downwards.
ACGAAAAGTTTTCTTCCCAACAGGATCAGTATACTGATATCCAGGACAAAACATGAGAACCCCTAGCAATTATGGTATTTTTCGCGGTCCAAACACGCGTCTCCGGTGGGACTGAATCAGTTTAGCGTCAATTGGAAAACTCTCAGAGTGTTCCACACTGCCTTACATTTTGGCGTACTAATAGACATCACACACAAAAGCAGTAAACTTGATGATTATATCTCTTCTCTCCCTCTCGCTAATGCATTTATCTTCGCTTTAACAAACAAAACATTGCCCTTGTGTTGTACATAATGCTTCGTATCAATATTTACTTTGATTTCCATTCATCACCACATTACAATACTTCTAGTCACTCCACAATAACCTCCCTTCGAAATGACGACATTCTCGCACCACCATTACAAGAACTATTCAAGCTTAAAATCTATTAAAGGTTGGCTATGTAGCAAAATTAAATGCCTAAATATAGTCATATATCAGCACAAATTAGCACAAAAAGAGATCTAGCGGAGAACTGATGATTATTACTTCTAAAGAAATATGATAAAAGAGTAAAGTTTTGCGACAAAATGTGAATTTGTTTTAACAGCAGTATCTAAATTAGAAAAATATCGAAACACAATATTTGGGTTGAATCTAGCTGTCTATATGTAATTTAATAAATTTACTAACGAAACGATAGTGTACCTCACAAGCTGCTTCACTTGAGATCTAATACTATGGTTAATACTAACTACTATTAATATAGCATTAAACTAAAGATCGGAAATGAACTGACTATGGACTACTGTAAGTTATGAAGACACTATGATAACTTACACCATTATTCATATTATTCAAAAATCTATCATACGATTTATTTAAGGACCGGAGAAAAACATTTCGTCCTTCGCCCACTAAATTTATAAGATTTGTTAGGATATCGCTGTATCTTGTTACAAGATATAAAGCCCGAAGGGAATTATTTTTGTTCCAACTGTAAAATGATCTAAAAGAATCCCCTAGAAAATTGATAGATGATCAAGTAAAGGAATACTTAAAAATATGTATATTTAAAAGATTAGATTATCTTGAATAATGGAATTTTACATGTAAACTCAATCTACCTTGTATAGGAAAAGTACTTTATTTTTTATTTATCTATCATTTATAAATACACACAAATAATATAAAGTATTTCATTCACTGCTCTAGGAGTTGCGTACACTAATCTTTTTGCTACACGTAACGAATCTACCAGAACAATAAAAGACATCTAGCCAGCAAACTATGCTATCAGCAACTTCTTTATTGAATTATTCCTCTCCTCCGTAAATAAGTAATCATTAAACGTTAACTGAGTAGAAGACAAATCTTCCTTTAATTTATTAAAAACTTAACTTTAAAGGGGACGGAACTAATAATAGATCTCGTACCCTATGAGTCCTAGTCACATACTACACTCCATGCATAGAGAGATAATACAGAGGAACGTATGTCGAGAATTCCGAATTGATTCATTCTTTAATCATAAAGATAAAATGAAATATGGAATAGAGTACTGTTGTTTGTAATATTTGTGTTGAAGAAAATAAACTAGGATTTACGTAGACTCTACTTTCTATTTCTTCTGATGGTCGACAAAACTGGTGTATTATATCTTGATTATTGAAGTGTGAATGTATATATATAATCCAATCAGGAATGCGTACGCTCAAATTTTAGTCTTGACTAGTTGGAATCTAGACCAAGATAGCAATTTGTTTGTATCAGTCCTTAGCAAAAGCTTCTTGATATTATGTCCCAAATAGATCGTAATGTTGAGAGCGAGGGCGCCCCCAATACACTGAACGTATGGATTTGAATAGTTGGAATACTCAACTTTAATAGAGTAAGTCAAAATTGTCCATCTCCCCAATGATTATGCTAAAAAAATTTAGAGTCCCTCTTAATGTAATTAGCATTCATGTATAATGTAAGATAATAGTTCAAATTAATAAGATATACAGTAAAGTCCACTTATTATTTACAGCTGAGTGAAAATTAAATATATATATGATAATTTGAAAACTACTGTGCAGTATCTTTATACCCTTTGGATAATTATATTCTCTTCTATTCAATAAGGTTACGTAGCTATAAAGTACTATAAGATAGTCTGGATGTGAATAAAAAGAGGATCTAGCAGAAAGAAAATAGAGTTCAACTACAAATCAAGTGAGTAGCTGTGCTGGTTACACAATAGATACATAACAAACACTTTGAATACGTGATTAGACCTCTCTTCTAGCGGAGGTGTGAACTCCTGCTTGACAGCAAGAGACATAGCTTAAATGAGTTGTGGTACGAGAAAAATGATAGCACTCTTGTATGAGAATCAAACTAATAAATGCGGCAAATACTAGTCTACTTATTTTACCTAAGAGGATATGAGGATATTATAGCGGGCGCAAGAATAAGTGCATATGGGACTTCATGAAGCATCAGATTCCAGTAAATAATAAAGATACATCGTTTTACTGATTGAAGTAATGATATATCAATAATTTAGTGAATGGCAAGCTTCTCAAATAACTTATCTTAGACATAGTGAGTCCGCATACTAGGCGACCCAAGGGCGAATGTATTACACCGTGTTACACCTTTTTCGTATACTAAACAATGATTAAATCTTCTTAGCTTGAATGACCTCCAACGATTGCTAGACCATATGAAGACTTTTCATGATTATTAGTTTAAGTAGGTAAAATATCTTAAGCATGTATCTTTACCAAAGTATAGTACAGATTATTATTACCTAGCATAATATGATAGCACAATAATTCCCTTAGAAAACTTTACTCTCTGAACGAATTATGATCCTTTATAAAGTACTCATGAAAAAAGGAAGAACAAAAACAACAAAGGTGTACCAAACTTTTCAATATACCCTATATAACCTCATTTATTTTTACCTAAAGAAATTTAATGGAACTCTTTTATAGATAATAAAGATATGCATTACTTATCGAGCCATGTGCACAAGCAATTTATAATCCACAGTCGAATAACACTACAATTGACTATCTCCTCACAGGTAGATGAATGTATCGAAAATGCCCCGGTGCTAGGTCAACTAGTAAACCCAAATATATTGCATTATCATTTTATACATTATCAATTTAAAATTATATTTAAGATAGAATATAATAAATATATATATATACTATATGTGATTATTATTTATATCATCCCCAATAATCAGTTGAAAATATATATGGTAGGCTTTCTACATCATTTGCCCCACACTAATCGAAAGACATTGGTACACACCTTAAATCCAGGCCTACAAATCTCCTGAATCATATCAATAAAACAGTCTGCCTCAATATCGTGCTGATTTGCCTACTCATCGACAGAGATAATCTAGCCTACTCCGATTCTTGGTGTCCTACGGCAGTTGAAAATATAAATCTCTGTCATAACGCGTACATCTCCACTTACAGTATGGGAGCTAATTAACTGCAAGAATGCTCTCTTACTATATTAAACTTTGTTTTTTCTCTATTATAATCTTCTACTTAACAATCAGCTACTTCATATCTCGATTCACCTATAGTTAAAATTATCACGCGTACAATAATATTCGTAAATCTGATAACTAGTATAATTCTGAATTTTTTTTTCCCTACTATTTACTTAATCCTACACTTCGAGCAAGAAATATTGAGTAAGCACTCTATCAGCTTCATCCTTTGTACCTCAAATTTTATTTATCACCATATAAGACCTACAACCAAATTCGGGTTACTGCTCTTATAATTAAAGAAAAGATTAACACACTAATCGTCATCTCTATTAATAAAATTCTAGAATTTACATATAAATCTTTCCGAAAACATATTGACCAATAATTATAATTTAAATTTAAAATGAAACTCCTATACAATTATGCATATAATATTATTGTAATATGATTAATGCAATACATTTATATACAATAAGGCAAATATAACTACTGTATTGAGAAGATAATAAACGAATACAATTTGAATATATTGAATAAATGACAAATCAACAATCTAAAACTAGCAATAGAAAAACTATAATTACAAAACAACTACATATGAATTAAATGAAATTAGATTTAGGTTGGCAAGAGAAATTTTTTTTTTCTCATAGAAAAAAAATACATTACTTACATACGTTTTGTTTTTCGTACATTAAATATTGAATTTTTGTGAAACAAACTATTTTTTTAGTAAAGATTCTCTTTATATTCTTTTAAATAATTTTAGTCTTTCTTATTAAAACCCAAGAGGTTCATATAATTCCTAAGCATTTTTGTATGTCTATATTAATGATCCAAACCAACAAGTAATTTTCTTCTTTACTATCGTAATATAATGTTTCTTCTTTATCCCTCACAATTTGTAACCTTTATTTTATTACATTGAAAATATTGCCTACATTGAAAATATTGCCTACATTGAAAATATTCTCTTAAACCAACGTCATATGATTATATTTATCCTTTTACATTTCACACATTAACTTTTACATACCAGAACACTACCTCATATCATCACTATTTTACAAGATTTTCGACTCTAAAAAATAATATGTGAGGTAATGCGCTATCATTCTCGTCTAATGATAGATTTATCTCTGTCCTTCAAACTAGAAAGAGAAATTGGCAAACATTACATCAACTCTGTTCCACAATCTCTAATGCATATATTGGCAATCATCTCAATAATGTATTCAGCCTCCAGACCCCTGAATCGAATAGGCACTCAATCCTGGTATCATGGATTCACAAACCCCGGATCCATTTACTTACTTATAGCGACCTACTTTCATTATCGCGTACATATACAGAAAATATGGATGTTAAATTTCATCAGATCATACTATAGCATAACAAATAGAAAACAGAATTAACGATTTTGACAAACATTGTACATACATATAAATTTTCTTGATTTATAAATCTCATACAAAGTCAAATATCTTTAGCATTTCTAAATTTACTTTATTCAATTCTACATAATCACTATTAGCTTCACTTCTAGCAACAAACTCCACATTACATATATATTATGACATAATATTTACCCTTATTACATATTGGCCAGGAATTTGTATCCTATTTTCTAATCTTTTCTTATTTCGAAAGCATAACTTTCATTTAGAAATGAATCACATATCATTACCTAGTATTTTCTACGTTACTTCTATATTTCTTTTTACATTTGAATCTGCCGGTCATTTTGATTATTGTTACCTGTAAGGATGGAAAACAAGACATATATGAATCCGTCTCATTCTCCCCACCCGTCACATGATAAGATAATTCACAAACTGCATAATCTTCTCTCACTTCATTGAAAGTTTACTTGTATTGGCTTATATTATTTCTCTGCACAGATGTTTCTATATCTCTATCATTTCTTACATTTCTTTGTCATCTCGGATTTTAACTTCAATATAGGAAAAGCTACACATGCATTCATTGCAACGAGCTTCAAAATAAAATCAGGAACGAATTAGCGGAATCAATTCATCTATGTTTGAAATAAGGAGGACTTGTCCTTTCAATTACTTAAATATCTACATCCTACAAAATTCCTTACACGAGATATAAATCATCTCATCTACAGAGAATTGACTTCATCTTAGTTCGTATATATTCGAAATATCCTCTACTTCTGCTTAACTCCATAGTGTTGTATTCCCACTATCTGGACTCAGAATTTGCATAATGCCTCACATTTAATGTTCAAGAGGAGTTTTCACATAGATTTGCGATTCCCTTACTAAATTACTCTCAGGGAGTCTGCATAACTCCATACCACTCGTGAAAATAATTCGACCTATCTACCCATCTTTCCAAAAATCAAGAGATCCCCCAACCATCTAGATAATTCAATTCAATACGCTACTTCATTGCCTCCTGGCCTTAGCCAATTTTCATAACAACTAACTATCTACTTATCTAGCCTACTTATTCATTCTTGTCCCTCATGTATCCTACACTAATTTCTTGCTACACCTCATCATATTAGTGCAATATATCTTGCATCTTTAAAAATTCTCTAAATTTGTTAATTCTACTTCTAGCTAAAATTATTCGTCATCAAATATGAATCCTACAAAATGATCAGTCGTCATCGTCGTCCCATTCTCCTTTATATCAATTGAACATATATCTCGTCATCAAGTTATTGTACCATCTCTACATATTTAGTCAAAAACTGTCCTTCAACTTTCTCTTCATTCATACAACAACTGCCATTCTACTCATTAATTATAAGCGACATTTAATCCTCTTAGAATCGTGCGAATTTATGCATCAAATAATAGGGGCACTTCTTCCATATCCTTAATGCTCCTATGGACGTTTATATTTACATTTCCCATACTTAGACTATTATATCTACATGATAGCTTGTAACCCATTTTTACTTATATATACCTTAATCACTCATACCGCCCATACTCAACTTATATACTATGCGCTATCATTTGGAATTTAGATAAGGAATCAATTCCTGGCAACTATGACTCACTTTTTAAATTGCCCACCAATCCTCGATTAATTATAAAAGAATACAATAAAATCGAATTAACTAATCTGAACCACCTTTACTTTCAAATAGGTCAACAATCTACAGGTTCCATTATGAACATGTCTTACTTTTGTCCTACTTTCATATGCACCAGATCATCATGTTGGAAAATATTGCCTGATAACAGATTTAGTATGATTAGTAAACATTAGTAAAACCTTGAAGTCTTCATCCCACCTATTGACTCTTGATCGACACTTAAAGTACTTGACTAATGAACGATTACCGCCGACTCAGCCCTCCATTAGAGTGGCCACATATGTTGAGTAAATACCTGTAGTTTTTGATCTGTTGTCTCTTTTATACTCATAGATCCTTCAATTTACAAGGCTTCTTAATAAATAGTCTCGGATACCTACCTCGTGGCTGCCTTAGATAGAGCTAGTTTCAATATTAGAACCTTTATTTCTAGCAATGGCAAAGTATTACGATGCTGCTACAAATGATGTATGGTAAAATATTACTGCTCATATCACTTGTATTTAGTTTACCGCTTGCAGTAACAGCAGAGACCTCACTCTATTTTGCCTTATATCTATCTCTGACACACATAATATGTCGAAATCATTCCCTTTTTTACCATATCTCATACATAAATAATTAAGGCTACCATTCTTTGCTAATAGCTTAAGTAATATGATTAGCAAATCACATCACCCACCCCACATCCAAAAAATCTTGAAGCCGATTTAACGAGCAATGAAAATTATTGCCTACATTGAATATAATAGTATATTCAGAACTAATTTACCAGGTACTCATGTATGCTACATTGAAAATATTGTAACATCCTACTCATTGTGGCCCGATTACAATCATAAGCAAAATTATATCTATGTATCTCTGAACTCATTTCAATCCAACCTGTATAAGCAGTGAAATTAAATTGTAAATTTCAATTATATATTAATACCTTTTTTCTCTACTCTTTGGCAAACCCTACACTAATTGAAAACTCAAATATCTTAGATAATAATGGGTGAATGATAACTCTTCCCGTCTCATGACACTTTGATTTAATATAAACCTTCATTCCTCAGATTAGTTACTGACTGACCACGCCAAAGTTTCAAAGCCGTAAAATGCAATCTTACTCGACTAATGCTTCTGTCTAACGTTCATCTTATTAGTAGAATACTGATTCTGGTAACTCTATCACTCAATGCTCTCTACATTGCAAAAATTCATAAAGTTAAATACACTCTATATTGTCATTATCTTCACTAACTCACTTAAATCTGCTGTAATGTGAGGATGAAATATACTATTCCGAACTTCCTACCATTTTCTTCACCACACCCAGTGTTTGGGGGAGGTTTTAGCTAGTGTACTCGAATCTTCACCTTAGTACCTACCACTTCTATAATATTCATTCGCATTATCGCCAAATACAACTCTTTCCCATCCCGAGCAATTGAAAGTCCATATTAACCTAATCCACTTATGCTGCCCTACATAGAATAACGATTACTCTATATTCATTTGCCATACTCATTTGTGACCAGGCACACAATCTACATTATAATTTTATGTGACCCACAACATAAAAATGGCAAAATATTCCTCACGATCCTTCTACTCGAAACTTGTCAATGCGCTACTCATGTCCTAATAACAACTCAACCTTGGCAAACATCTAACTCCTGACAACATCCAATTTGCCCTGCCGATCTAATAAGTTAGCATAACTCGTATATCTTCAGGCAACATAACATCTATTTTCCTTCTAACATTTAGAATCCTAGCATCATCTTCAGATCTAATCTCACATCACCTTACTTATTTTGCTAGCAATTCTTAACATCTTTCTTATCTTACGCATGATTCTATTCAAAATTATTGTTCACCTATAACTACCTGCGAATTGCACACGAAAGACGAATCACCCCTCCAGGAATTAACCTCAGGAAAACTCCGCCTACAAATATGGCAAATTTAATCCTGCGCATACTCTCATGGTCGTCAAGCTCTATCTATATATTACATTATTCTAGTATTTCTCCCAATTTATCTTTCACTCCACTCCTTTCCTTCTCACTATCTATCTTATTCTTAGCGTGAGTCTATTCACTCTTAATTCCTTCAAGTTTGGCGAGCTTACTCGCGTCGCGTTCGACTAACGGCATATATCAAACCTATCAAATAGAAGACTATGAATCTGTATAATAACTATATTATAATCATTAGAGGACATACATTTCAATGCGTGTCAAATCAAGTTGCCTACTCATTGGCCACACATGAAAATATTGCGAATCTACAGCAACTTCCTTTTCTGTCCGTACACCTCTAATTATCGCTGTTCAGCTACATTGTAAAAACAGTTTTGAGATGTAAAGCTATACACTCATTTGTCTCGGTACTATGTGAAAAGACACGATCAACTGCCATTCACGATATCTGAACTCCATTGTCACGCCTACATAGATAAATATATGATTGTTGCTTTCTATCCCCTACATCATGATCTGTATATTTTATGGAGATTCTTAAAAGCTTCTTCAAGCCACCAACAGCGCCGCTTACTCCATGTATCGTTGTCCACTTCTAACGAATCTGAACTACTTATTAATTCGAAAAGTGTCTACTGCTATGTTCCGAGCACTATGGAGCAATTAGAATAAGAATAATTTTATCACATGCCAGAAATTCCTGTAACTCTATTTCCTCACAATCCAGTTGTTTGAAAATATACCGGTACTCGAACTCCATTTGCATTATTTTCCTGCTAATTGTTTCCCAAAGGGATCATACGGCTTACGCATACACTCTCTATGGAAACCAAATATACTGGACCTCTCTTTCTTCCTACATTGCAAATTATTGCCGGTTGTATGGTTGATCCTTCTTCAACATGCTCGACAAATCCTCTTCTCTATCAATGTCATTCCACATTCCTTGTAAAGTATATCAATCGTGATAATAGGACATCATCCAGATACACCCATACACTCCTCCTGAGCCGTAATAAGCTGGGAACAGAGCTAATAATCTACCCTCGTCTGAAAATGCCGGCCCTCTTCACCCAACGGGCATACGTAAAAACTTATCCACTTACATGAACAACGACCTTGTGAATACAGTTAAAATCAAGATCTGACCTCATCTCACAATCATACAATTGCTCGTACTAATATTGAAATTAATAAGCTAATTGTTATGTTGAAAAATATCATGCCCTTGGAACACTAAACACCACATACATCAGATTGAGAATAATGTATTAGAAAACTATCTCCCTTTCCTATCTTATTGTCAATCCAGCTTGAGATATCATATACACCCTAATGTGAATTGAACCATCTTTCATCTCTCTAAGGATTTACGCATCGTAGCAGTTTCTGAAAATATACCTACCCAGATGTATCGGACTTGCTATCTATTAAGAGAATTGTTTCCTCATTATCTCCACCTTATCTCGCATTATCTGGCCTCATTCTCTAGCATGCGGCCTTATCAGTATGAAAGATACAAGCAGACTGCATTGGCACCGGTATTGCCAGCAAACTATCATGATTCGATATATGTCAAAAAGGATCCATCTTATGCTCACATGCACAATCTCCCAAACTCTGACATCATAAAGAATATATGCCGACTCAATCGCCACAAAATCAACTATAACTATCCACTTATATGATCCCGCCTCACTCATTAAATCCTGTCGCTCCCTACTACTTAGAACCCATTAATATGAGCCCTAATACATTGAAAGAGTTTCGTGAAGGTCATTCAGCTACTTACATTGAACTACTCATTAGGACTACAATCTCGAATTTAATACGTTGTACATACTCACAAGTGTGTCCTCCTACACACTTTAATAATTTCATTATCATCTCCTACGTCCCTACATATTTCCCTCTGCCTATCTTTATCATTACACTAGGTTTATGCATATACTAATACTATCTTATCGCCTACTCACTCGCGTGGAAAAAATTCACCCTACAAGTTTCAAAATCTATGAAATTATACCTTCGACAGATCCCCAAGCCCTCACATTGAAGTATTATTATTGAATCGCCTCCTATTCTCTCTAGTTCTACTACCCATAACACATCGTCAGATCAATAATCTCACTATGTTTCTACCAAGCACAGTCTCTTCCTACGAAACCTTTCTATCCACTACTGGTTCTGTAATACTCATAGTGCCCGGCGTCGTCCTACATTGGAAATACACAATTCATTCTTTACAAACTCATAGGCTAAACGATTTCTTGTTGATAAGCTGTATCAATCCTCGAAAACCAAGTCGTAATTGACAGTTAATGATCTGGCTAGCCTACTCACGCCTACTATAACGACCCCACCATTCATGAAACTATTTTAATTGTGCCTAGCTCTTAAAATGTAATTCGATCATTATTCTCCTAAACGCGCGAGCATAATGAACATTAACTATTTGCTCTAAAACTCAGATTCGCTGGAAAAATGTGTCTGATATTACAATATTAAGCCAACCGCAAATGATGGACAAAAATTACAGTAACAAACTAATATAACGGCCTACTCAAACTTCCATAGTTGGGCGATCACCATTGATTAGTAATACTTATATATCACAATCTTCCATGGAGCTCTTCTTAATAGTTTGTGATAACTCGGATAATCAAATGCAAAATAGCGTAACTATTCCGCCTTCTTCCATTTTGAGCATCTTTATCTTCGGCTGGTACTCTCATTTTCTGTTAATTAATAGCGTCCTTGTCACACATTGGTTCACAATACTGAGGAGTGTCACCTTATCTCCTACATTTGATTCTACCAGATTCAATTTCTTCACAACTGTCCCTATACAGAAACCTTTGAAATTGATTCTGCCTTGGCGATCTCAAGATGTCTACTCAATTTCTACTAGACGTCGATGAAAACACCGTTGTTGGTATGTCGTAATTAAAGGACATTATTAAGTCTGAAAATCCCTTCGACCCCATCATCTCACTTCAACATCAATTCCCCCCAAGTCACCCCCCTCATTATATTCCTATTACTTACTTTACATGCCTGAACTTCTGAGCATTGAATCTTTTCCATGCCAGAGCCTATCACCCATTCACACCATTCTCATTGCGCTAGGGCACAATCTTGCCCTACAATATGGAATCAAATATTTGACCAAACGTGACATTTGCGAATTATTTGTTCTGTGTCCTACTTATTGCCTACATGAGAAGATTATTACTCCATGACAATTACAGTTGAAACAATACTTTCATCCTGACTAACACTTAGCTCATTGCTACATTTGAAAATATTTGCTCACTCTACAGTATACTATTAGATCACAAATTCTCATTGGAATCCGGTTAAATCATGCACATATACCTATATAGTATGACCCGAAATATTACCACTGACACTAATACTATAGTTGACACTTATATGCCAACATCCTCTGTTATTCCTCTCTTCTGCCCACTATCTCGAGGTTTGACCTATCATTGTAGCGAAAAGACATTGATGCCTCTGGTTACATTAGAAATTATAATTTCCTTGCATTTCTAAATCTTAGTTTTGTTATTATTGTTATCTTTGCTGCTATTATTACCATTGACTACGACTCGTATTTGATTTACACTGACAATATTCGAAATTCAATCTGAGATGTACCTCCTCCGACGCTTATGTTAGTAGTATGTAATTTTGGTCCGCCACACCCTACACACTTAAGTCCTCCTTGAATTTTCAACTCTGTACATTGAAAGATAAGCAATCTGAGTGCATGCCTACATGATTAGTCATAGTTTGCATGACTAGATCTCAATTGCAATATTCTCCTACACATGAAAACTCAGTTGACCTTTCATTGCTTAATCTATATTTCCCGGCCTACGTCATTGGTATACCTCCTAATCCATATGTAAAATATCTAGACTGCTCCCAAGGGTTACTGAACCCTGTACATTGATATAACTCTATTTGCTACTCCATTAATGCATTTCTACTCGATCTTGACCTTCTCCTGACCTACATTAGCCTACATAGAAAATATGTTGTTCCCTCACAGTCTGACACTCTATACGCAGTCTATTACCTACTATTGATTTCCGGAAACATTGCTTCAATTGCAATAGCCTTGCCTACATTGAAATATTTATTGCCTATTCATTGTGCGCCCATACACTATGACATAAATAATTGCAAACAGCTCTACATTTAAAGGCACAATTATATCCTCTTCTTCTAAACTTATGACGCTTCTTGTTACTATCGACATAATTTTATTGCCTTTACATTTGAAATTATCTTCTTTCGAGCCTACTCATTTCCCATGACCTGAACCACTGCAAAATTGACTATATACTTTAGTTTGAAGGTTCAATTCGGTGGCCTCATTTTCTGATTCACACAGACTTCGTACTAATAGTTAGAATCTCACTCCAAATATACAACATGACACAGCACCTCTCAGCACAATAATGCTTGACCCTAATATGAATCTTACTCTACACACTATTCGCTCTGTATGAGTTTTGTCTTGTTCTTTTAATATTTAGAACTGTTATTTTGTTCTTATTTTAATAATTAGCTGCTAAAAATCAGTCGAGATAAATAACTGTTTGGTGGGACATAGGTGTTTCGGCAATCCCTAAATGTTCGGATGGTCAATCCATTAACCAACAGATACCCGATTATGTCGAGAATTATATCTATATAATTTTCCCGTAGACGACATTTCTTTTGCTTAATTTGGCTTCTTTTATTAAACGCTTGAAAAGTCACAAACCTGGCATTCCTAATATTGTATACATATCAGCAATTACTTGTACATTTTTCGTGAAATACTTATCACACCATAAATATTAAGCGTGATTGATTACAAAACTGAACTACATTAACTCAATATTATAACTAAATGATACATTCCGCTTATAGTAGATTAGCTAATCAAAGTCCTTCTGTTTATTATAACCGATCTGCCTATGAGTGTACAAATAACATCTAGATACTGCAAATCATCCACATCTAGTAGGAAAAATAATAACACTGAATATATAACATAGTTGAAACATAATGAATCAAAGCCACACATATAATAAAATAATATAATAGATAATAATAAGAATTATATATGATTATATTTATATCAAGCTTCAGAGTATCAATCATCCATGATTTATTATAATCTAATTAATAAATCATATTACTATTCAATAATAATAATTCATAAGTCATGGAAATTGAGTGAAGTAATCGGGGTACCACGCGAGTAGTTAAAGCAAAGGAATTTACAAGCTATTATCATCACTGCGCTCGCGTGCGCAAAGCCATATAATAACTCACTATTACCCTCCAACTCACATCTGCTACCACTTTGTAGAAGAACGAGAATCCATGAAACTCATTACCTATCATTCTGCAATTACTTCGACCGAAAAACAAATTAGACGAACTACGCTTCTGAAAATACCAGCAAGAATTCAGAGAAAGTAAATGTTGTTCTCTCTCACAATGAATGATGAAAACTCGGCATGCACGCGTGTCGATGCCTTACTAAAGTTATGTGTCTCATAACCTCTGATGCGAAGACCATATAACGTATTCTAATTTTCATGAGAAAGTCACGAAAGCTCTTGAATAAATGGATGACTTCAAGTTATGTTTTATTATTAGTATTATTTGTGTATTATATTATTATTATTATTATATTATTAATTATTCATATTATATTATTATTATTATTTAGTTTATTATTATATTATTATTAATAAATATATCTTATTATATAATAACACTCCAATTTATCCTGATATCTTTTTTGTTTATTTCTTGGTACAATTGGCTTTAGATAAATCAATACTATGTGGCTAACTAATTTCTGAATTAGTATTTTAAATCTTTATTTATTATTATGATCTATCTATATTAATCTTCTTATAAATCTCATTGCTATCTTATAATATTATGATCAACCTCTATTAAAATTTTAAAGCGAATATTATATTTTTCTAATTCTTTCTTTTTGATAATTACTTTATATTTATTTTAACCTGACATATACTATCTAATTCTACAATGGATATACTCAAGCTGCATGATTGCACTAACGATTATCCAGTTATTTAGTCTACCTTTCACTCGAGTTCGTAACAATCTTAGTCTCTACTAACAATTGCTTACTCGTCACTTCAACTTCCATATAAGAACATCTATGCACATAGCTATTCTCCTTGCATGACCGTGATACATTAATAGAAAGACACAGACTAGAAGACCAAATATGTCCACTTTATTAATCATAGTTATTAAATATATTAGAAATATGAATAAACTTATAATTAATATAGATTATATTCCAAATACTGTACAACTAACTCGCAATTTAATAATTCATAACCACCCAATGAACATATATGATGAAAAATGTGAAGAGATAATAGCTATACAGAGAAAGTCAGGAGGGTAATGAAGACTCATGTAGATATGACATATCGATCCCTGTTCTATCGAAGAGAAACAGGTCTAGCTCCTAATTGCGGCAAAAACATACTGCGATTATTGCAAAGCGAATTAATATTGTGACTACACAAGCACCCCGACTTAAGATACTAAATACCACCTAACATGACATAATTAGAGCACTATCCTATAACAAACTAGTTACACAGAATTACACATAAGAGTGTTAACCCTTACATAATATATAAGCAATAGCTCAGTACTGGAAATGTCATATCATGATTCAGTTATAATACGGTCATTTCTTTAATATTTCTTTTAATCAAACGAACAATAAATGAAATAATGAACTGATAATTTACCTAATAGACAGAATATTAAACTAATAGAGAATTGATACAAATCTAATAGGTTTACAAAAGATCTTTTTCAGTTAGAACAAATGATATATATGTATCATCTTGTAAAAGTATTCACCTCTGGAGTAGTATATTAGTGAATACATAACCAAGGTCCTACTATTTACTCTAATATATAATAAGATCGTATCACAGCAATTCTTATACGCATCGTCTGCTACACTGATATTCCAATAACGGTATATTTCGATGTATATAGATAATGATAAGCTTTCTTCTTCTGTAGTGAACATGACACTCACCTTTATTTATTTTACATTATCTGAATAATCTCTTCTGTAATCTCTCTCATACAGATGCTTTATTACCAAGGAGAATACACAAAATCTCCTTCTATTTCTATTATCTTCAGTCAAAGCTCTACACGTATTCGTCTGATCCTATAACACGAACACTGAACAGTAACTATTATAGTAATCTATGATACAAACATGCACGAATTAAAAACCTTGTACTGACCAATATCTTTAAAATTCAAGAGACTTATTTCATTGCTTTTCCTCTATTGAGTCCCCTGTTCCTTCCAACTCTGTATCACAGAATACATATACAAATCCAATATTGCTGTTCTTGCGCTTCATATAAGGCTCATCTGCATGCGTAGCACATGCTCTGTATGAAGACAGAATAAATCATAATTGATGTATTCATTCCTCATGACGGTCGTGTCCTTTCCAGATGTAGCACTATCAATGACGTGGATAAGAGAAAAATGATATAGATATTAGGCGAAACGCAAACACACAGTAAGTTCCGACAGATATGACTTTACTTTTGCGAATCTTAGGTATCAGCAACTGATGTTAACTTCGGAATCACTTACCTTTGGAAGTACTAAAAGCTAAAACCTAAGAATTAATAATCATTTCAATATAGTCACTACATTTACAATCACTTGTAAACATCTCATCCAATGTACTTCGTTTGATATACTAACTATTCAGATCCATCTCGTCGAATGAAGTCATACAAGAAGGTAATCACTAGACAATTTTAATTCTCTGTATGCATAGAATGCATTTAACTCTATTTGATACTATACGTTATCACTCCACTTTATATTATAGCCCAAAACATCGACCTTCAATTACACACTATAACTGATCTTTGAAACACTTACACTTAATTAAATCACAAGCTAGAAACTTTTTCTAATCCCTATATCTACATGACGAGGGAGGACCCTCCGCCCTACCTATTTTGCAGTTGAAGGGACCTCTTGCGATCTCGTCCGACAAATAAAAATTTCTCCTTGATATATTTACTACACTTCCCTGGAATCCACTTCCTTAATTCTTCGACTATTTCAAAATAAATTTTGCTTCTACAGTTCCATGAGTCGTCTTAATATTTCTGCATTATCTATTTATTTCCCAACTTTACTTGCTCTCTTAAAAACTTTATTAAATAAACATTAAATATGACATGGTTGTGAAATACACACAAACACATTATGAAATCTCGTAATAGCTCACTACAGAGATACATAAATAGAGCCATTTCTTCAAGTATATTGGGCGTTAGTCCCCACCAACAATTAGTAACGACAGACCTTATGACAACCAACTCCTAATAATCACACTAATTATTATCTGATCAATCTCATTCTTCTATAGAATGTATTCTATTCATCTAGTAAGCCGATTATTGTATTCCCTACTAGTAAAAATTGTTAAGATGAATTACATATTATATTTTAATGGATATTATATTTGATATCTGTTGGGGTTTCCCTCCCATGTGTAAATATGAATGTCCTGTGACTACTCTGTACGATGGAATCGTGGTAAGCGTATAGTCTTTCCAGTTGCTCTGTACTAGAATTTTTCAATAAAACTTTTATAGAGGCTACCCCGTCTGCCCCATGGCTGAGAGCCAAAAAGCCCGGGCTGGCACACAGTAAACTTCTATTCTTTGACTTAACGCGTCGAGCTCCAGTGAATATTCTCATCCTTCACATGCATTGGTGGCCGTGGGTTACCAATATCACTGTTGCTACAGATTTCATCCCATCTCCCTTGAACTACTACAATATTCACAAGTCGGCAATCTGTTCCAACATCACTTCGACTGGCAGTCATGTTGCGGAGATGCTAATACCGTCAGCGCGCCAAATGCTCGGCAATGCGTTCAAACCTCGACTTTACCACTGTGCGTCCAGCACATCCATATCATCGTGTACTAGGTAACGAGTACGCATACTCTGTGACCCTGTGCTGCAGAGTATACCTAGAACAAGACTCGAACTAGCGCCAAATGGTTTTAACATACAGTAATATCTTCTATTCCATAGAGAAATATTACTATATAAATCACTTGAAATGTAGCCATCCCCCTACCTGCCCATATATTGCTCCTCAAGTATTGATTCCTACATGTAAAATATCTTACTTATCTTCATCTACTTGATGTTGTGTGCATTGCTCAGTTCTCATCACCATATACGCAAAGCATTATATTCTTATCCTAATCAAGCCGGAAAAAAAAGTATACTCGCTACGAATAACATAGCAAAACCAATCACTCTCAGTCACAAGTGCTTATCAAATTACATATACAAATCTATAATTTACAAGAATTGTGTAGAACGATATAAGAATCGTATCATTTTATGCACCTCCCTCTTGACACATGAACAATCCTAGAAATAATACGTAGTAATAGTTAGGTTTATATCGTCATCAGCCTTATGTCTCTCTTCAGGTATTAATTATAAGAAATCCCCACAATAACAACAAATAATAAATTTGAATAGTTTAGGGTTAAAACTATTCTTTTTAGTTAAAGACCAAACTTGATTATATTTCTTTGTAAATAGATTACCGTTAGCCTTCGTTCGTTATATCACAGAGAACTCTAAGAAGCCGCATTCTTGTATTTAATGTTGGATAAAGTGAGTCTTCTATCTTGAGTACAGATAATCCTAGTCATCCCAAAGATAAAAATTTATCTAATGATTATGTTATATATATATATATATGATAATAGTTTAAATTTTTAATTTTTGATGATATCACAATTAATTTATATATTATTATTATGTATCTCCTATTTATAACGAAGTACCTTTTAGTCCTTTCTCAAGTATGCCGCTTCTTAGCTCAATACCCATTCTCGGAATGTATCATTGCACGAGACTTATTTACAGTTTATAATGAATATTTATATTCAGCATATCTTTCTCCTTCCTTTTGTTTAGTGGAGATTCATGCGTACATCGGCTGCCTTCGGGGTTTCAGGATTGCACAATATTCTAAGGCATACTTTCGGGGGGAGGTACCTTCTTCCAGACAACCTATATAATGTTTAATTATCTCCAGTTAACAAATTCAGTTGATAAGCAAACTTGAAAGACATTTTTTGAAAGCAGGATTTCAGTGTCAATATATCATTATTCATTTCAATTTTCCCGTAGTTAAATAAAATTGGATACTGAATGTATTATGTGATCTCAGTATCTTATTATTACTATCTCATGGTGAATATGTATATGAATCTGTCTATTTGGTTAAAAAGATTGTATGACTTTTTCTTATTGATGTCAATGATCTTCTTTAATGTGTTTGGCATCAAATTTCCCCGTCATTGGTCATTCCTCTAGTCCGCTGAGTTTCCCTTCCTTCAAACTGATAAAAGACGAAAGTATTGCTAATCCTGTAATAAGCAGCCTTGATCTTACCCTTACGTATCTATGTCTCTTGATCATACCTATGACTCTCTCACTTGTTCTGTCTTAAGTGCCATTCAATATGTATCAAGCCGTCGAACTACTCGAAGCTACTTCTCTGTGGCGTATCTCATGCCCATTTTGAGTCCCTGCCACTCTCACACGCTGTGGTGTAATGTGATGTCATGTCACACAAACAATCGCTCTTACTTTCTCCTGCTTTATACCGTATTGGGTCAACTACTATTTTAATCTGACTGACCGTGAGGAGTGAAACCCATTCTCGAGTAGATCACTAGACCTTGAGCACTTAAGGTCTTAATCATTATATATATTAAGTCATAATCTATTACACCTGAAAACACGCTGCATTATACAAAGGAATTATATCCTCCTGATAAAATACACCGCATTATAAATTACATTACCAAACCCACCGTACATCACAAAAAATGTTAATACAATATTCTAAAATGTAAGCTTTTATTCTAAGGAGTACAGTTTTTTTATTTCTACGTTCTATTCCACAGCCTCTCCAATCATCATAATTATGCAGACCGAAATACGACAACAGTAAAACACATAATCGTCTTATGCTACCACTTGTTCGCAATAAGCACAGAGAGCATATAGTATGCGTTCTAGTTGCGCGTCTTTCTGTTTTTTTCTCTCTAAGTCTTGTATGTTCCTTGAAATGTAACAAGTCCGCTTCTAGTAAGTTCACATTCTACTTTATGCTTCGTTACAACGTATTGCAGGCGTTTCCGTGCTTGAATTTGTGCTTTCGAAACGTAAGAAATGCTCTATTTTCCTTCGTTTTTGTCAAACAGCGCAAAATCATAAGAAATGCTTACCAAACACAAATAATTTCCATAATTCTGTAAGTGGTTAGGCAGTTTTAGTTTTTGTCACGCACTTACGTTCGTTAAGAAATGCTTACACAGTTTTAGCACGAAATCTGTACAAAAACGACCACGATTTCTTACGAAGTTTACTTTTGTTTACAAACAATTGGAGCACAAATGTATAAACGAAAACGGCTTTAAAACTATATTCATATTTCAAGACGGGGAGAAACTGCTCAATTCTTTTCGGATATGAAAATAATTCATTCGGAAATGTCCTTTTAGCTTTTCTACAGAATAATATTTATTTAGCTTAGAAATCTTTAATTTCTACCTATAAATTTTATCAAATAAATATCATATTATATATATATATACTATACTATATTATATATATATATAATATATTATATATATATATATATAATATAATTCATAATTACTATCATAAACATATATAATATATAATTATATATACTTAAATTATGAATAATAAACTCCAACATCCACACAAAACACTACCTAATCAATATATAATTATATATATTAATATAATATCTGTTATTTCTATGTAATTAATACATTTTATATATAATTTTAATATATATATATATATATATATATATATATATATATATATATATATATTTATATATATATTCATATATAACCTTATATAATATATATAATATTATATATATAGTATACCTATATATATATACTAATATTATATATATCTACTATATATATATAATATATATATATATATATATATATAATATAATTACTATATATATATTATTTATATATATAATATATATATATATCCTATATATATATAATACTATATATATATTATATATATACTATATATAGTATACTATATATATAGTTAATTATATATAATAAATATATATATAGTATATATATAATACTATATATATATATATTATATATCAGTAGACAGCAGAGTGGAATGGCGCAGGGCCAGGGTTGGGTCACCCGTCCGCATCCTAGGTAGTAATTACTTAGTATAGCTCTCCTCCTAGAATAGGTTATTATTATTATTATTATTATTATTATTATTATGATTTATATTATTATATCTTATTATTAATTATATTATTGATTATTATTAATTATCGATTTTATATTATTTATTATATTCATTATTATATTATCTATTTTATTATTATTATCTATTATATTCGATTCCTATTTTATTATAATTATGTATATTAATTAATTCATTATTATTATGATTATATATTATTATTATTATTATTATTATTATTATTATTATTATTATTATTATTATTATTATTATTATTATTATTATTATTATTATTATTATTATTATTATTATTATGATTATTATTATTTTTTATTTTTATTTTATCTAATTCCCCCTTCTCCATTTATTTTTTGAAAGGGTTCACTCACTTTCAGACTCAGGTTACCCAGACGTCCCGCTATTTTCCGCGCAGTTCCGGTGTTCCAAAACCAACCTGACCGTTTTTTGTATCCATGCCGTTTTTTTAACAATTGACACGTATTTTTAAAACAGATGAAATGAATCCAAATTTTTTCATGTTATTTTACAACTTACGTTGGTAAACATTATAAATCTTGAAATTTAGCAGCTGCAAGCAGATATAGGCTAAGGACATGAAATCGCCAGTATACTTAATAAAGGCAGGGAAAACTTGAAAGAGATCATTTCAGAAACATGTAGAGGTAGTCTTTTGAATTTCATGTACAGTGATAAGCGAGCGCGAACATGTCAAAAACAATAACAGTCTTCTTGATCGCTCTGTGTGACAAAAAGTTATTTTTGTGATTTAAGGGATGCTGGCCTATATATAATATAATATATAATATATATATATAATATATATATATAAATAATTATATATATATAAATATATTATATATATATATTATAATTATATTTGTAATTAGTTGCATAAGACGAGCTTCCATGGACTTTTAGTTACTTATTCAATATATCTTTACAATTATATTGATTCTTCTTGTTAAGAGCATTCGGTAAAATACAAAGTACAAGGTAATGTAAAATTTATTCAAATCCTAAGCATTAGTAAATTTTTATAATTCGTTATAAATCGTAAACCCAGGGCCTTTTACCTTAACTGCCTATGTTTCATAAGTCATAACAAAATAGGGATTAATTAAAGATACGTTACAAAAATATCGACATGAAGTTAACAAAAAGCACCTTTTCAAATTTTTTTTTTTATGAATTTTATTTGAAAATCGTATGTGAAGTTAACATTTTTGCAATTTTTTAGTTTTTTTAATTGTTATATTTTTAATAGAAATTTACACTCCTGACCCCGTGAGTACTGGATAAATAATACAATTTTTATTTTATAATCGCATTTTTAATTTTCTTATTTTACAGAAATTTATTTTATACATTAAAAAATATTATTATTTATGCCAGTACGCACGGGTAAGAATATCATTTGCCTATAAATATATAATACTATATACTAGTATATATATAATATATTAATATATATAAATCTTATACTCATATTATATACTATATATTATATATAATATATATTTATATATATAATATATTATATAGTATATTAACTATATACTATAATAATATATACTTATATATATCTATATTATACTATGCAAATGCAAGGACAGGAAGGTATTTCTATGAGGGATTCGCCCCCGTACCCCTTACCCCTTACCCGTGACAGTTGAGGAAATAAAATTTTTATGTATAATGCAAATATTTTAAAAATTTACTTACAACAAAATATTATTTTATACACTAAAATCTACTACTAACTTTGTCGGGAGCCTCTTATTTCACAATTTAACATTATATATATAAATATAATATATAGGATATATTATAGATATATATATAATATAATTAATATATATAAATATATATATATACTAATACTATATATAATAATATATAAGTAGTTAGGCGAGGAACGACGTTTCCAAGGTACAGCCAGATGTTGCACACATGTGAAATGTTTGCAAGCAACACTTTGCAATTGGCTTTTCAAGCTTAACGTGTCCAGGTTATGATTTCAAGTCGTTAGAGACAGAATAAGTCTGGAAGACCGACGTCAGGTTTGAGCCTGAACTCAAGGATTTTTTAAAGCCCCAAAAGGGTGGGCGCAGCCCCTCAAAGGGCTTTTGTCCTAGAAGTACTTTAAATGATCGATAGATTCATTTTTATGGTTCCAATCGATTTATCGTGATCGATTACCCCTAAATCGATCTTTCAATCGTCTTTCTACGTGCCTGGTTGGTTTATAACACAGAAAATGTAATCGAAAGAAAAGAATTACAATAATTAACATTCGATTAATCGCGTCTCGTGCAGAACCAGGTACGCAGCAGTCCCCGGCACCCTTTTCTATATATAAATAATAGAGACGTATATTAGTTTACTATGGAGAATTGAACAGGCACCGAAGCTAATCATCCAGACAAACAGACAAACTGAAGGTTTGTCTGTGTTTTTTTTTGTAATTATTTTTTATTACGCGCGCTGGACGCAACCACACACACACACACATACACCACACCGCACCCTTTCGAATTGAATGAATAGACTATCGCCTCAAACTTAGGTATTGGCTTACAATTTTGTGATGTAATAAAACTAATCGACAGACGAGCTTTTGAGTGACCGTACGGTACACCCTTAAGGGGATGCCTGCCCCGCTTAGCGTCAAGGTCAAATTCTCCTGAAAAACCATCGTTAGGCTATCAACGTACGAGAGGAAATTTGTATGTGAGTATAATTGATGACGTAATCTCGTTCGGAGACGAGATTACGTTTCCCTGCCTCCCCGTAAAGGGGGGACGCTGCCCCCGTAAAAATTAAAAAATGAACGTAGAGAATTGAACTTGGAGGCTGGATTGAGAGTCAGAGTCTGAGCGGAGTCCGCCGATTACTGAGTTTTCGGAGTCATGACCCCACCGGAGGTGCGAGGACCCTTCCCTGAAAAAAAGAAGAAGAATGCAAGTGTCGAATGCAAAAACAGGACGGAAGAATGAAGAAGAAACGGAAGAAGAAGCGAACAGTGGAAGAAGGATGGAACCAGAGGAAGACAGAAGAAGAAGAAGAATTGATGAAAGGAGAAATGAGTAGGAGAAGGATTCAAGAGTTGCTCCTCAGGCACCGGCTCGCACTGGAACCACCAGATGCGGTATGCCACAAGTGTAATAAACATCGCATTTATAACAACAATCGTTTGGAATGTCGCTTTATAAAGCGCATGTTATTGAGGTCGTAGAGTTCGAATATGATGGTAATAAGTCCGTGTAGGGTGTCATAGAACCCATAGAGCGGTCCTGACTGAAAAAAGAGCACAGAGTGCAAAAACAGAGGAGTCTGAAGAGGAAGAAAAGCAAGGGATTGAAGATGAACTAAAAAAAGGAAAAGAATGAAGATAGGAAAGATGCTGACTCAAGAGCGAAAATAAGAGTTGAAGCATGCCTGCAAGCTGCAGTCTCCGGATGCGGGTGCCGAGTTATGTAAATAAATTATTGTAAATGATGCAATGTTGGTGGCCTTATATAATGTCTATCGAGTCTAGTAGATTGTCGAAAATAATGGTTTTCAGAACCATCAAAAAATTAATTAATAAATACAATTAAATAAATTAACATAAATAAAATTTTACAAAGATTCCAAAAATAATAACTTACAAATTAACTTATTTTTACATACCCTAAAGCAGTAAATCACTAAATCAAACCCCCATCCACGCCCCCTCTTGCTCAGGCCTCCTGGCCAGCCTTCTTTAAACTAATTTAACCTGATTTGACTTTTCATTTATTTGTCACATTTAGAGATAAATGATTTAGAATAAACATAACATAAAATCACAGTTCTTAATATCACAAACCTCAGCACGATATATGCTGACCGTAACAAAGTTTATTCCATACTCATAAAGTCAATCACATAAAACATTACCAGAACTATAGTTAATGTACCAAAAGGCACACCACGGACACATCAAGCCCAAGAATAAAGCCTGCTAACGATTAACAAAATTCACATTAACAACGACTACAAGTAAACTACCATAGCATACAAAAACACGGTAAACTATTACACAACTTTGATCAAGTAATATCACATCTAACATACACGATAATTAATTTACCATAAACATGTATATTAAACTAAATTTTATTAAAAAATGGTTTAACTTAATCACTAGACAGGCAGCCGAAAGTATTCTATCACGTAACTCACATAAGTTTCCACATCAATCAAAGCTCAACATAGACTTACACATGAACTAACGAAACACTAATGCGACAAGACCAACCTTACACAACACCTACACACAAATTCTCCGTTTGACATAAACAAAGGCAACATCAACACCAGTAAAAACAACTACAACATGTATGCAAAACACCCTCTTACTTTTTCCAAGCATATCTTCTAACAATTAACACATGATCTTAACACATGTACACCAGGAACATTAACATCTTATCAACAACATTATTAAATTATACTGATCAACGGACATATACCTAGAAGTTAATAAAGTTTTCACATCAATAAAACTAACAAAGCGATAACATGAACTCAAGAAATAATGATACAAAACAAACACTAACGCAATCTACACACGAATAATGTTAACATAACACAAGTTCACTGAGTTCTTATATAACCTCACCTACATATATGCATAACATAACCAATATTGCTTTTCACATCTAATAAGCTTAACATAGCATATATTAACTAGGAAAATAATGTACACGACAAAACTAACACCACTTACTGCTCTAATAAACTTACATAACAACGTTCCCAACTTAACACCGAGTAAAGTAGCTAAGCATTTAATACAAATCGATACAGCCTATTTATACTTTTTCCAAGCATAATCCCTAACATATTAACATTAATTTTACATTTGACACACTAACATTTATCAAAAAAATGCTATCCATAACCAATACCTAGCCCTCATAATACCTAACGAGGAAAGACGAATAAAGTAAAGTTTTTAGGCTTATCTCTTTATCTCTTTTTAGACCCCTCCCCCTTTCAGAACAACAATATCTCCAAGTCCTCAAACCATGAAATGATTTTATGCTGATACTCATATTGCTAAAGTGATGCAATACTATTATATTTACACCTCTGCAGGCAACCCACACAAGCAATGATTTCAGTCGCATTCGGATTTACGAATAAATTAAAATGACACATCCTGGGAAATAACGAAACTCCTCATGCAAGATATCAACAACAAGCGCGTAGCAGATGCGGAGATATTCATCGTCATCAGCACTGCGAAAAACCTATCTACTAGAGAAAATTAGTGTATAAACATCCCTTAAAATGTATATAATGATAATTACTTATCTTTCAACCAATCCAAGCAAGAAGTAAACCCCAAGAATAACGAAGTACGAATGCAACCATATCACGGTTTCAAACAGGGATACTGATCTTCTCCATTCAGACAACAACACAACAACAACAACAATAACATAAGTACAAAGAAACGCTTCATTTATAATACAAACCAACCGAATGATAAGCTAAACATAACAGGTATTTCACATTAATCAAAAAGCACATAGCATCAATGTGGGTAAGAACAATGGTACAACGACCGAATCTATCACGAATAAAAACCTAACATTAACAAAAATCCATACTTAACAACAGCAGTAAAGAACCTAACACAGCGTACAAAAGTAACCATATTCCACATTTTTCAAATACTCTCTACATCATCAATGTTTAATGTTTACAACACAACTGATTACGTTGCATTAGAGTATCATCGGATAACATAGCAGCAAAATGAGTTCTTTATTAACTAAACCATCGAATCAGGCTAACAACAAAGCTCTTAGCACAATACAAAGCTAACATATCTTAACCGGCAACTTAAGGAGATAATTTGCTCACAAAGGAATCACTTAACATACCATTCGCGAGTCATGAAAAATCCAGCTAACATACCTTGAAAATTCCCTGACTTATCAAAGGTAAAGTAGCATAACTAGGCTCATCATACTCAATATGTTCCACTTATCGGCATATCGCAAACAGGTAAAACCGCGCATCATCTAACAAAACAGTACAAACCGTCATCATCTAACAAAACCCTCAGACAACAGTAGACCAATCTACGAAACGATACCACACATCTGAACTGCGATATTTTCTTTATTGTAAACCAGTTTCAACTCTTTATTGGTTCAGTATACATCAATTTGAACTATGAATAAACATAGACATTAACGCAGATTCTAAGGCGCAAAGACCTAACATTACCAACAAAGAACGTAACATGCTCACGTTCAATTAACACATCATCGTCAGTTACACATATAATATCTTTACAAAAAACTCATCATTTCTCTAACAAATCAGTGTTTATTTTTCACATTGTATTAGCATTATTATTTAACATAACGTACCTAAACTTACGAATAAACAGTTTTCAGTTATCCAAGAGTATCTAAAATGAACACATATGAGCCTTCCGAGAGAGAAAACCAGGGATGTGCTCCTATGTAACACCTTAACACGCTTTTCACATGACGGTACAGCATGAATATTCTTATCCTTACCCTATTGCTTAGACCTCGCGTCCCCTTGCCAGAATATCATCATTTCAAAACTGTTAGGATTAAGCAACACGCGCATCATGACAGCAGCGATTTGAGAGCATCTTGTACAGCACTCTGCTAAGCACTACTTGGAGATCACCAAGGAGTGCACGAAGAACCACGCGGGGTACCCTGACAGGAGGTGTAGACGTAAGCACTGCCTTTGGGCTGAGCCGCTTATGTAACAGGTAAAACCGTATTATTCTAAAGCAAAAATCCTCAACAAAGTGACCCAATCTATCAAACAGATACCAGCATCTCGCGAAGTATCGAAATCTAGACACTAATCTTAATCAACAGTGTCACACGTCTCGAGTCTATAACCATCATTCGAACTATGAAATAAAACGTAGACCATTAGACAAAAGTCTCGGGCAAACCTGACATTACTCAACAATAACCTAGGCTCACGTGTCTAACACATCATCGTCAGTTAACACAGTAATCATCTTACAAAAGATCATATTTCATCTAAACACTCAAGTGTTTAAATTTCACCTGTCAAGTAAGATTAACATAACGAAGGGGGTAAGAGAGGATAAGGCCTCCAGCGAAAGGGCATATCCTGAGGCCTATAACCTCATTCGAGGGTAATTCCCGCTTTACACCCCTTCGGGGTGATCCCCCCTCAAAGATTCACACCCTTTCAAGGGACGCATCCCCCCTCGGGTTTCTCTCGTGGAGGTGGTGTTTTGACTTAAGACTACTCTTAGTTAATGAAACCTGTTTATTCGTCAGTTAGGTACGTTATGTTAAATATTAGCTATTGACCAGGTGATGAATTAACATGATTTGGTAGAGAAATGCATGAGTTTATGTTAAGAAAATTACTTTTCTTGTTACCTGACGATGATGTCAGGTTAAGAACGTGATCTAGTTAAGTTTTTTTGAAGTAGGGTCAGGTTTGCCCGAGGGAATTTTGCTAAATGTCTACAGTTTATCCATAGTTCAAATGATGTTATACTCGAGACGTGTGACACTTTGATGAAGATAGATATGTCAGTCATTAGTTCGAGATGCTGGTATTCTTTAGATAGATTGTCACTTTGTTAGGATTTGTAGATAATACTCTTTACTGTTAATAAGGCTCAGCCCAACAAGGGCACAGTGCCATTACCGCATTACACCTCCTTAGGGCTACCCGAGCTGGGGTTCGTGCATCTCTCTGGGGTAGATCTCCAAGCTATGCTTACAGTGTTACATGTGCTATCAAATCAGCCTCTGTATGATGCCGCCTGTTGCTTAAATCTAACAGTTTGAAATGATATTTTCTAGAAAGGGGGAGAGGCCTAAAATAGGTCAAGCAGATAAAAATATTTCATGATCTACCTCATGAATAACGTTAGGTCGTACAAGAGCAAACATCCCCCTGGTTTTCTCCGGGAAGGTTATGTGTGCATTTAGATACTCTTGATTAATGAAAACTGTTTATTCGTAAGTTAGGTACGTTATGTTAAATATTGCTATGACAATGTGAAAATAACACTTTGTAATTTGTTAGAGAAATGATTTTTAGAAGTTTTTTGTAAGATATACGATACTGTGTTAACTGACATGATGTGTTAGAAAAACGTTTTGAGAAAAGGCACTAGTTACGTTTTTGTTGGTAATGTTAGTTACTTGCTGAATTTTGCTAATGTCTATATTTATTCATAGTTCAATTGATGATTATACTCAAAACGAAGTGCACTTTGATAAGATGGTGTTAATCGTCAGTTCAGATGTTTGGATATCTTGATAGATTGGTCACTTTGTTGAGGGATTTTGTTAGATGATGCGGTTTTACCTGTTGTTAGATGATGCGGTTTTACCTGTTGCTGATATGCGATAAAAGTGCGGAACTATTTGAGTATGCTATGACCTATACTAGCTACTTTCCCTTTGATAAGTAGGGAATTTCAGGATGTTAGCTGATTAATTTCATACGCGATGTATGTTAAGTTTGCCTTTGTAACAAAATTATCTTAGTTCGGTTAAGATATGTATCTTAATTGTGCTAAAGCTTTGTTGCGTTAAGCCTATATCGATAAGGGTTAGTATATAAAGAATCATTTTGCCGCTTATTTTCATCCGAAATATACTCATTAAATGCAACGTAATTAAATCAGTTTTAATGCAAAACATAACCATTGATATGTTAGAGAATAGCTTGAAAAAATGGAATAGGTTACAGTTTTGTACGCTTAGAAGGAATACCTTTACTGCTGTTAAGTATGGAATTTGTTTAATGTTATGTTAATTATTTGATAGAGATCGTCGTCTGTACATTTATTTTCTAGCCCACATGATCTATGCTTAGCTATTAATGTGAAAACCTTGTTATGTGTCATATATTCGTTAGGTTATGCTATATAAAAATTATCATTTGTACTAATGTTATTGTTGTTGTTGTTGTTGTTTGTCAATGAGAATATATACCCTTTTGAACTGATATGGTTCTTCGTACGTCGTATTCTTGTTTACTCTTCTGATTGGTTGAAAGAATGAATCTCATACATTTAAGGATGTTACTATAACACTATTTTCTTCAGAGGATATTTATTCGCAGTGCTGCATTCATGATATCTCCCGCATCTCTACCGCTGTTGTTAATATCTTCCATGATGGTTCGTTATTCCAACGATGGTCATTTACTAGTTAATCGTAACCGAATGGCGACTCTACATTGCTTGTGTTCCTGCCAGAGGTACAAATATATAAGTATCTGCATCACTTTTTTTTACCGTGGTAGGAGGATCGGTGGTATTTTCATGCTTTAACTTGATATTTTCTGAAAGGGAGGGGAAGGAGTCTATAAGCCTAAAAACATTACTTTATTCGTCTTTACTCATTAGGTATTATATGGTTAAGTATGGTTATGATACATTTTTGTAAAATGTTACTGTGTCCATGTAAGATTAACGAAAATATGATAGAGATATGCTGGAAAAGTATAAATAGGTTACGTGTTGTATGTAAAGTTAGTTACTTTACTCGTGTTAAGTGTGGAACTTTGATTACGTTTAACAGTTTATTAGAGCATAAGTTGTGTTAGAGTTTTTTCGTTGTACCATTATTTTCTTAGTTAATATGATGCTATGTTAGCTTTAATTATGTGAAAACAATTGTTATGTTAGTATATATTCGTAGGTAGTATATAAAGAACTCAGGGGAACTTTGTTAATGTAAACAGTTTATTCGTGTAGTAAGTTGCGTTAGGTTTGTCTTTGTACATATATTTTCTTGTTCATGTTACGCCTTTGTTAGCTTTTATTGATGTGAAAACTTCATTACGTTAGAGTATATTCGTTGATCAGTATAATTAACTAATGTTGTGATAAATTTTAGCTAAATGTTACTGTTCAGTGTAAGATCACGATTAATATGTTAGAAGTATGCTTGAAAAAATAAGATTAGGTGCGTTCTGCATGACCATGTACTTTACTGTTGTTAAGTTTCGAACTTTGTTAATGTTAACAGCTTTATTGTGTGTAAGTTGTGTTAGTTTGTCTTTGTGCATTATTTCTTAGTTCAGTTGATATGTTAGTTATATTGATGTGGAAACTTTGTTACGTTAGCATACTTTCGCTGCTCATGATATGAATAAATATACAAATGAATGTGATAAATTTAGATTAAATAATACAAAACAATGATAGTAGATAAAAAAAAATTAAATATAATAATGCCGTTTTACAAATGTGTGAAATAAAGTATCGATTATTGATATGCTTCGTTAGTTAATATTAAGTGATATAAATTGTATTAACATTATATTCAGATATACATAAATATCAATATAGATATAATAAAAAAAAACAAATACAAAAAAAAAAAAAAAATAAAAAAATAAAATGTTGAAAAACTAACATTTATTACATATAGAAATACCTTAGTTCTGAATGTATGTTGACTTATAAAATATAATATAAACTATAGTTAATGTCAAAGAAATATAATTGCTAAAATAGATTGTGTAAAAGCAACTTGATTTAATTGATGTATGTTATAATCACGAAAAAAAATGCTCCTCAAAATGTACAAAAAACCTCAATAGCAATCAATAGATCAACTAGATCACAAGCTTGCAGCGAGCCGAGCGGCATGCGACGCGCGCGCTGCACTGCGGGTCTTGACTTCTCAGTGACTCCTACTGCTTTGTAGGGTAATGTAAAAAAGTAAATTTGTAGTTATAAAACATAAAAAGTGTAAGAAATTTATTTATTTATTTATTATTTATTATTTTATTTCATTGATGTTCTGAAACCATTATTTCCGAAATCTACAGATCGAATAACATATATAAGGCCACCAACATTGCATCATTACCCACTAATATTTAAATAACTCGGCACCGACGGAGCCAGCTTTCGGTGATTTCTGAAGACCTTGCTTTTAGAAATATGTCAGATCGTTAGCTTATTATTTCATCTTTCACTGCTTCTTTCTTCCTCTTTCGACCTCTGTTTTGCACTCTGTGCTCTTATTTTTCAGTCAGACCGCCATTAAGGGGCGTCTAGAACCCTACACGGAATTATAACCATCATTATCTCGATCTCTACGACCTCATAACCTTATTAAGGACACACAACATTGTGTTAACGACTGTTTATTAACTTGGCAAGGCAGTGGCTCAGCACCGGTGCCGGAGCCAACTTCTCAGAATCCTTACTCCTTCTCCTTCTTCATTCTTCTTCCTTCTTCCTTCTATCTTTACCTTCCTTCTTCCTTTCTTTCTTCGTCCTTTCTTTTCTTCTTCCTCTGTTTGCATTCCCATGCATTTCTTTCTTTTTCCCTCAGGACAGGGAACCCACCGCCGGTGGATCCATGGACTCCGAAACCGGAGATCGACTCCGACTTCCGTCTCGACTCTGACTCTCAACCCAGCCTCAAGTGTTCAATCTTCTACCGTTCATTTTTAATTTTTAGGGGCAGCGTCCCCCTTACGGGGGGGTGACGCAGAGGAACGTAATCTCGTCTCCACGAGATTACGTCATATATAACTCCACATCCAAAATTCATCCCATACG
The DNA here is from genome assembly GCA_015478945.1 of Trachelipus rathkii. NCBI lineage: Eukaryota > Metazoa > Arthropoda > Malacostraca > Isopoda > Trachelipodidae > Trachelipus > Trachelipus rathkii. The sequence goes on along the minus strand of JABUQX010090155.1, from coordinate 11,912 downwards.
TAACGCCTACATAGCTTTTCAGAACGAATTTACCTTGACGTAGGGCAGCACCCTTGGTGTGAACAAACAGCCACGCAATGTCGTCAAATGTCAAATTTTTAACACCATGAAAAATATAAACAAGTATGGAAGGCGATTAGCCTCTATTCATTCATACTCCGATAAAGGGTGGTGGTTGTATGTTGTGTGTGTGTGTGTATGCGCACGCGCGCGGAATAAAAATGATAAAACACAACAACAAGAACAAAAACGCATTTTTGTTTGTTTGTCGGTTTTAAAGACCTTCGGGCTATCAATCCTCCATATAAACTAATAAAATCTCTATTTCATTATATAGAAAAGGGTAAAATTACAAAGTACAATAACCACATTATTATCAGATATAGATTTATCATCAAAAAAATATAGATCTTTCTATTATAATTTACTGTTTAATAACAACCTTTATCAACAGATTGATGATGTAAACGAATCGATTTAGGTAATCGATCACGATAATCGATTGGAACCATCACAAAATGCATCTAGCGAACAGGTAAAAACTTCTAGAACCAAAAAAAGCCCCTCCTTGACGGGCTCGCCCCCTTTGGGCTTAAAAATCCTTGCAGTTCAGAGTCGACCTCGGAAGTCGGTCTATCCAGACCTTAAATTCTGTCTCAACGACCTTGAAAACCCTAACCTTGACCTGAATGTTGCAAAGCAATGTTGCAAAATGTTGCTTCGCAAATTTGCACATTTTGAACATTCTGGCTCGTGCCTTCGAACCGTTCAGTTTCCAATCCCTCCCTTATACTACTACGTATTATATATTATATATATATTAAACTATATATAATAATAACTATCTAATATAATTACACTTAAATTATACCTTACTACTACTATATCATCATATACTATATACCCTATCAATATACCACATACCAATTCACGAAACTATAATTATATATATTATAGCTATATATTATACTAATATTATTAATATAATATATATATATATATATAAACTTCTCACCCCATATTAAATTATAATAACTATAATATAATCCTAGTCTACCGTAATAATAATTAACGCTAATCTATTATATTATATAACTTTTCAAAGCTAAACTTCTCTTATTTATATTTTAGGTACCTGTTGAACAATTAAAATTAATTGACAATATGGCCACCCCATAAGCCACAGAGGAAATGTGTTATTCCATTAAAGGAACCTTGAGAAAAGTAATACCATATATGAAAAAGACATTTACGGAATCATGTGTTCGTTGCAACATATGTTCTTCCAGCTTTAATATCAGTCTGCATGGAGGAGACAGATTATTAACGACCATCTTAATACGAAAACATAAAACTGCTTTGCGTGCCAGTGCATCAAATTCAACACTCACAACGTTTTTCAGAAATGACATTTTTGGTGACAAAGAACTTAAATTAGCCGCGGCTGAAGGAGCATTTGCCTATCACTTAGTTCAACATAATCAATCTTTCAAATCTATGGATTGCTCTTCAAAATTAATCAAGACTTGTTTTGACCCTCAAGTTTAACATGTAGCCGTTCCAAAGCGGAGATGGCAAATTGTATTAAATGTTCTTTACTCCAAAGCTATACGGAAAACTGCAGGATCTGATATTCCGAGAAGCCAATTTCTATTTCGATTACCATGACCGAACGCTTTCAAAAATCACATAGGACATAAAATCGATTCCGTACTTGTTAAATATTCCAACTGTTAAGGGATTCAGATGAAACTTTAGAAAGTTAAAATCATTGCCCTCGAACATCTAACACCAATCTCTGCATTATGTAAGTGAATGCTTTAAAAAAATAATGAATGCAAAAGAAAAAACAATAGCTCTCCTGCGCAGATAAACTCATTGCAATTATTGGGTGCGGTATATCTAGAAAGGGCAGTATAACAATGTTTATACAATAAACTGCGAGGAGACTTGGGACATGTTTATGTTGGAAAGGATGTTCTGCTCATATCATTCACAACACTATTCATACAGCATCTGCTGATGCTCTTCCTATTGATATTGAAGGCATCGTTTCGAATTAATATATTGCTCATTCTTCCATATAGTTAACAGTAAGAGTTTGAAAAACTTAAAGCAATTTTGTGAATTTGTTAATGCAAGAATACGAAGCAAATATTCAGGGTATATAGAAAACCAAGTATGCTTGCTCTACTCCCTGCGATTGAAAGTCCTTTGACAAGTTATGCCCCCTTAAAATCAGTTTTTGATCAAAGAATAATATTTCCCTTTAATGTGATAAATCATTTTTGAAAATCTTTATGCTGAACATGTTTACGTATCCACAGTCAAGCGTCCACTTTTCACATGACTATTGAAAAAGATATTAGAAAAGGGATAAAATTACAACTTTCGAATAATGTATCAGCAATTAAATTGATTTACAAAATAACTCATGGCCTCTAAGAAGCGAAGACTGCTTTTATCATCCATTAAGCTCCTAGTAACAACGATTCTTTCACAAACATTGAAGAGAGCCTCGAAATCAGTAGTGTAAAAAGTTAACAGTAATGTTCAACATATCTAAAAACTGCCTTTGATTACTTTAATCTTAAAACAAACGTTGCACTTAAAACTTAAAAACAATTTACTTGGGTGATAACATAAAGAGAAATACGCTGGGGGAAGTAGCAGACAACTCTTAAGTCTTATTCTCAGAACCTCATCCCTACCTATGTCTACAATAGACGAGACTGCACTTTATGACGAATATGTGTTCGTTAAACATATGTAACTCCCATAAATGTTGACAATTGGAATTCAAGAAAACATTCCTCGGTGATTGTTGCGTGTCGAACAAATCCATTTCGCCACTTTCAACTAAAATGTGCCATATTCTCACAATATCCTGTAAAATGTTTGAAATTTCTTCTTTGTTTCCAGTAACATCAATGCTCCAACAGAAAGAGTATTTTCTGCTATGAACTTGATTTGGACAAGTGAAAAACACTGCTCTCTGTGAATTTTGAAACAGTGTAATAAACAATTTTAATTTCGATTCATACAGTGTTCGAATTTTACAGTAATGGTAGCTTGGTGAAATCTTGATATCTAAAAAAAACGACATCATCTGAAATATATTGTTTGATACTTCCATGACCTAATAAGCGGTAATATATACATAATATAATATAATAAATATTATATATATATATCATATACTATATATATATATATATATATATATAATATACTATATATATATATATATAATATATATTAGTATATATATAATATAATATATATAGATATACATATATATATATATTTACGTATAAATATATTATATATATATATATATATATAATATATATATATATATCATAATATTTATATAATATAATATATATATATATATATACTACTCATATATACTATATAATATAATATGAAAATTATATTATAGATATATAAATATATATATATATATATATATATTATATATATATATATATATAGTAATATATATAGTAATATAATATATATATATATAATTATATATACTATAGGGTATATATATATATATATATATACATACTAAATGTATTAATATATATAATATATATATATATATATATAGTAATATATATATATATATACTTTATATACTATATATATATTATAATATATATATATATATAACTATATATATATATATATATATTACTATTAAGTATAAATAATATATATATATAATATATTATATAATATATATCATTAATATATAATAGTATATACTATATATATATATAAATATATATATACTATATATATATATATACTATATATATATATATCTTATATATATATTTATATATCATACTATTATATATAATATATATATTATATATATATATATATATATATATATACCTATTATATTCATTATATATAATATATATATATATACTATATTATAACTATATTATATAATATATAATAATATATATATAATATATAATATAATATATAATATATATATAATATTAATATATATATATTATACTATATATATATATATATATATATATATATATACTATATATATATATATACTAAAATAATATGCCCATATATATAAATAATATTATATAATATTAACTCTAAATTAATGATAAAAGTAGATTCCTCTCCATTCTTCCAAGATAATCAATATATATATATATATATATATATAATAGATATAATATATATACATACTAATAAATAATAATATATATAATATATAATATATATACTACTATATAATATAACCATAACTCACAAATCCACACTACCTAACGCTTCTTCAAAACTCCCTACGTATATCACACACAGAAACCTAGCTGCATACTATAATATATATACTCTAATGATATAAGTATAATATAACTATATAAAATAAAATGAATTATATATAAAAACATATAAAACCCAAACTATATATTTTGCATTGAGCATAATGTCAGTAAAAATCGAAAATACACATATATATAATATATACTATATATTATTAAATAATTATATATATATATATATACTATTCATAATTATATATATATATATATATATTAATATATATAAATTACTATAATAATCATCAAAAATAAACCTATACTATATATATATATATCTAGATCACGCTGACGTTACTACATATAACTAATATCATATAGTATACTACTAGTATAGTATATATGCGCCGAGTGAGCTGCGCGCATCTCCGTAATTTTAAGATCATAAATAATCAGGTAACCTTATTTCAGACCCTTTTTTTAGAGCTTTTATGACTAGTTAATTTAAAAGGAATTGGAGGCCCTGTTATAAACAGTATATATAAATATTATATATATACTATATATAATATATCATATATACTATATATATATATATATATATCATAATTATTACTATATATACTATCATATATATATACACTATATAATACTAATATAAAATAATTATATACTATTATATAATATAGTATATCATAGTGTATATATAAATTATTATATATATATTATATTATAATATATAATATATATATATATATATATATATATATATTATATATACTTTCTATATATATATATTATATATAATTCGAATATGTTTGTGTGTGAATTTAGGGGGCAAATGATATATACATATACTATATATATATATATATTCACTATATATACATCCATCTATTATATAATATAATATATATAGTATATATATATATAATTACATTATATATAGGCATATATATTATAATATATATATTATAATATAATATATATATATATACTATATATTTATATATATACTATATATATGTCCTATATATATCATATATTATATATTATAATATATATTATAATATATAATATATAATATTAAATAATAAATATTACTATATATAATATACTATATTATATATATATATCATATACTAAAATATACTATATATATATTATACGTCTATTATACTATTTTTATTATATTTATCATATAATATATATATATATATACTAATATACTAATATATATATATATATACTAATATAATATATTATATATACTATTATATATATATATAAATATATAATATATATAATATGTACTTTTATATATATAATCTAATATATTATTATATATATATAATATATATATATACTATATATATATATATCATATATATTATATATATAATAATATATATAATATATATATATATATATTAATAATATATATAATATATATAATATAATAATTATTATATTATATATTAGTATATTATATATATATTTACTTATATATATTAATTATATAATATATATATATTATAATATATATATATTCATATATATCATATATATATATATATATATATATATATATATATATAATTGAAACCAAAGAGGAAGAATTTGCTCAGAATTGAATCCAAGGAGGAAGATTTGAATCGGAATTGAAACCAAAGATGAAGATTTTGGAAGGGAATTGAAACCAAAGAGGAAGATTTTGGACCAGAATTGAAACCAAAGAGGAAGATTTTGTACTAGAATTAAGACCAATGAGAAAGATTTTTGACCAGAATTGAAACGAAAGAGGCAGATTTCGGACCAGAATTGAAACCAACGAGAGGAAGATTTTGAGCCAGAATTGAAACCAACGGGAAGGATTTCATGCAAAGGATTAATACAGGAGCAAAAGTTGGATTTATTAATCCAATCCAGAGAAAAAATCCAGTCAAAGAAGGGACTTCCAAGGAGCTCTTCAGGGATTATCAAATACAAGGTGGAGATGAGAGGTGAATAACGAAGATAATGGTGGCTTGGTTTGGAACACCAATGGAGTGATAATGATTGAAGAGAAAGTTGAAGAAGAGCGCGTTCATGAAGAAAGGAGTGGAAAGTTGCATAGAGGGATTTGGTCCTTTTCTCTTTCGTGTGCCCGGTCATATTTGTGCTAAAAATGGGTTTAGGATGTTTTTCGGATTTATATATTCTTCAGTTGAACTTTCGATGAATTTCACAAAAAAGGGCATTTTTGGGAGGCATTTTGGACATATATTGGTTATATATTCTTCAGTTGAATTTTCGGTGTTTTTCACAAAAAGAGCATATTTTTTGGGGCATATATTGGGCTTTTATTTCTCTTGGAAAGGTTAAGATAGGTTAGGATAAGTTAAGTTGATTAAGTTAGGATATATTAGGTAAGTTAGGTCTGTTAGGTTAGGTTACGTTGGTTAGTCTAGGTTAAGTTTCGTTAAGTTACGAGAGCTTAGTTAAGTTTGGTTAGGTTAGGCAAAGTTAGCTAAGTTAGGTTAGGTTGTCAAGTTTATATTAATTTAGCCCCAAAATGTACAAAAAATGTGCTTTTCTTCAACAATTGACAAATGCTCTGGTACATTCTCGCATGGGTAACAAGGGCGACTTTTCGTTAATTTAGATAGGTAACCATACCCCGTACGAACTTACAGTCCTTACTTTGCACCATATAACTTCTTTTTGTTTCCCTAACTTAAAGAAGGTCAGAAGGTCAGATCAAGATTCTGCCTTTCCCTAATTCCCTCTTTCAAAAGAATTTTTTTGAACTTTACTAATTAAGAAAATATGATTAAACAAAAATGAAAACACAACCTGTTTACACCCCACCGACCAAATAACATGCAAGACACACACTGTTACTGGGGCATAACATTGCTATTTCCAGAGACGAGAAAAAAGCCCTATTATATATTATTTTATTTCAGTGATAAATGAAAATCATTTCGGTTTCCTCATCGCATTCGAGGGGTCACGGAATCGATAACTAGTTGGTTTCTTCGATGTTAACCTAGCCTCTACTCCACTAAATGTTAAATAAACTGATTAGAAAAGAAAGGTGTTCCAAGGCAAGTCCGACTCATATATATATATATACAGTTATATATATATATATATATTATATAATAATATATATAATATAATATATAATATAATATATATAATATATAATATATATATGATATATATATATAATACTATATATACTATATATATATAATATTATATATATTATATATATAATATATACTATATATATATTATATATATATATATATTTATTAATATATATATATATAATATCTATATTATATATATATACTATATATATATATATATATAATATAGATATATATAATTAAATCTATATACTATATATATATATAATTAGATACTTACTAATATATATAGATATATATATATATATATATATATATAATATGATATATTATATATATATATCATTTAATATATATAACTATACTATGCTATATATTAAACTATACTATACTATATAAGTGATGGACCGGATTCAAAAACTTTGACTGAGTTTGCGGAATGCGCATGCGGATCTTCAAAGAAGGATGCAGATGGGCATATGGATGTTACTCTCGAAGTCTTGCAATTAAAATTAATAATATATAATAATTATATATATTATATATACCTATTATCAATATATATATATATATATAATTATATAATATATATACTATATATTGAGTATAATATATAATTTAGAATATATTATATAGATTTAATATTATATATATAATATATATATATATATATAATATATATATATATATACTATATATATTATATTATATATAAATTATATATATATAATTACTATACCTATATATTATATATATATATATATAATTATATACTATATTATATAAATATCATTTATATATAAAATATATATATTGTAATTAATATATATATATAAGATATTTTTATATACATATATCTAATATATTAGATATATATATATGATATATAGAATAATATATATATAATACTATAATTTATAAATATATATATATATATGTATATATATAATAATACGTATATATACTATTATTACTATATATATTATATTATATAGATATATATATATATATAAGATATATATATATTAAATAATAATATATATAATACAACCCATATACTACTATATATATATATATCTAATATATATATATATAATACTATATATACTATAATATATATTATATATATGATATTATATAATATATAGATATATATTATAATATATATAATATATATATAATATATACAATTATATATATATTATATATAGTATATATATTATTAATATATAATATTATAATACTATATTATCTATATAAAATATATATAATATATATATATATATCTACTATATATATATAATATATATATATATATATTATATATATATATTATATATATAATATATATATAATTAATATATACTATATATATATAGTATATAATATATATATATATGATAAATTAACTATTATATATATAACTTATATATATATATTATATATAAATATATATATAACTTACATGTATATCTATATATATATATATATATCACTATAAATTATATATATATTACTAAAATCATTTTACCCTTAAAAAAAAAAATAGTATAAAATATATATAAATAAACTCTCATTTCCACCTAATATCACTTTAGTAAACCTATAAATACGTTAACCGTATAAATATTATATAACTAATATATACTATATATATATATATATAATATATATTATTACTACTTATATATATAATATATATCTATACCAAAATACTATATATATATATATAATATCATAAAAATATCATATTATATAGTATATATATAAAATATATTAAATATACCTATATCAATATTAATAGCATACTAGAACACCCTATATATATATATATCAGTATTTATATATGTATATGCATTATACTATATCATATATATATAGTATAGTAATATATATATATAAGATTAATATATAATAAGTATATACTTATACATATATATCATATATATATATCGTATACTTAGCTATATATAATATATATCCCTATATAATATACCTAGTACCATACTATAATCTCATAAGCTATACGTACTATAACCCCTATCATAATATATTATCTATACTAAACCGCAGCACACTAGTATATATATATCATATCATATATAATATATATATATAGATATATATTATATATAATATACGTATACCGCAGCTATGGTATAGCTTTCAACACTGACCGTAAATATCCATAAATACATATATATCAACCTAATATATAATCATAACATTAGGATACTCTTCATATATCTTACTACTTGTTTAGATATTCAATCATACCTATCACATACTTCTACTCCCTACGCTATATAATATATATATAACTATTTACTATACTATATATATTATAATATACTATATCTACTTATATATATATACTCTATCTAATCATCGCTCCTATAACAATAACCGACCATTCTTTGTCTATACCCTCAGCACTGCTCTACCTTATCCCCTCACTTATATATATATAATATACCTATATCACCCCATCCCACCTCCAATGATATACTTAAATCATAATTCCATACTATAGTTACATAATATATACTAGACTATTACTACTATAACATACTCCAACTCACATCAACCCCTAACTATATATCTACTATACTTAATATACAATATATAATAGTATAAATTATATACTATAAATCTTGTATGATATGACTTATAATTACATAGTTCTACTATATATATATTTAGTTATATATATATATAAATATATATATTCATATATACTAAATACTATTATATATATATATAATATATATATATATATACTACATATACTATACTACTATACCATATACTTAATAGTATATAACTATAAATATTATACTATATAATATATTATGAAAATATAATATATAATATAGTAATAATATAATATGATATATTATATATCAATAACTAAATATACTACACAGAACCTCAAGGGAATCACACCTATAATACTAATAACAAACTGCCATATCATTACGTATCTACCACACACTCAATACCACATACATCAGAACAACTCCAACACACTATCAACAATACTTATATGTTAGTAATCTATATAATACAATAATACTATATAGATAAGCAAGAATTTGTTTGAACCACAAAAATCGAAAATTCAAAATTAACAATCGATTCCAATAAACTCCCATTGATAAGGATGCCAAAGTAAAGCCTAATTATGATTATATCATAGTATCTTAATCAAAAATCAACCATGCTAGGAAAACATCCTCAACCAATTTCAACATCACTCAGTTTTTCACAAAGAACATGCCGACGATTGGATGCCGTTTAAGGGGATGCGTGAATGCGCATTGCGGCACATGCGGAATAGCGGATGTCCCAATTTAGGTTGTGGATGTTTACGCAAATGCGGATGCGAATGCGGATTCGGATAGAGAAAAATAATATATCTTATACCTATACTATAATATACTAACAATATAAAACTATAATATCTATTACTATATATATATATATATAATATCATCTATATACATCCCCATACACGTATATATTACCCTATACCAGATAACCTAAAGTAAATTCACATTACAATCACACTATTCACCTACTACAATCCACAATAAAGATCACACCACATCGCACCCTAATATAACCCCCTACTAACTATTACAATTAATAGGAGAGTATCCACTATTCTTATGATTATTATATACTATTACAGATATAACATATATATACACTCAATACACAATTTGTAAACGCTGAAATTTAGGATTTGGCATAACTTTGGTGTGCGTGTGTGATTTCTGAAATCTGGGAATGCGGATCTTAAACATTTTATCTATGATTCTTAAAACAAATATTAATTTTAACATTGCAACGACAAAAGGCGTTTTTTAATTAAACACTTAAGATGCTTGCTTACTGTAGTTCTGGTCCAGTAAAGGAGACAGGTTTTAGAAGCGTTTGAGCGCCTTCAGAAAATCAAAATGGCGTCCAATTTCAATTTTCCAATAAAAACCGTTAAAACCGTTAAAAAGAAACTATTAAAGAACGCTTATTAAAATCCTTTCTTTATTGGTTTTATTTTTATAAGTATATACATAAATATAAATGATGTAGATGTTGAGATTGTAGTTAAGATGCAAATATTCCAGCTGGATGAAGATACTTTTCATGAATTATTTAATACCTCGGCCGGATGAAGATAGTTCAAACTGAATGGCTCATTACTCCGATTGAATGGAGATAGTTGAAATGAATGAAGTAAATACTCCTTTCGGATGAAGGTAGTGTACATAAATGACGCATTACTCCTTCTGGATGAACCGATGAAGGTAGTGTACATGAATGACGCGTTTCTCCTCGATGAAGATAGTTGGAGTGAGTAATACCCCATTCGGATGAAATGAAGATAGTGAGCGTAAATGGCGTGTTACTCTGTCCGGATAAAGACAGTTGAAATGAATGAGATAATACTCCTTTC
>JABUQX010090154.1:40000-55106 GCA_015478945.1 Trachelipus rathkii | reverse complement strand
TCTTGATCTATTCGCCCTATTCCATACAGATACCTCGCTCTCGTGCTCCCGTATTTTTATTAATAATCAATTATGCTTACGTAACTAAGCAATATATTAATTTTCACTCTTTCAGGTCATGAACGAGTACACATTGGTCATGCAGCCTGTGGCGCAGTGTCTTGATATGCTTCAGGGGGAGAAAAGGGCATACATGGGCACCCTCCTACCCCAACTTTGGTTGATGAAGACCAGCCTTGAGGAGAAGAGTGAAAATATTCATCTTGTGTATGCAAGGCCACTAGTACAGGCCCTCCTCAGTGGCTATGAAAAGAGGTTTGGCCACCTCTTTCAGAATAGGGATCTCCTTATGGCCACTGCCCTTCACCCCTCCTTCACCCTTAAGGCCCTAGAAAGCATTGCACCTGACATGGTGGAGGAGATCGGGGACAGGATTACCCGGAAGATAGGGGACTCCATCAAACCCACTGAGAAACAGCAGCAGCGTCAGCTTGGCCAGCCAACAGAAAAAGAACCCCACAATTCAGACGCACTCCTATTCAGTAAATTGTTTTCTAGAGTATTGGTACGCAGAGCAAGCCAGCAACAGGATGTGGAAATCGTCATACGAAAGTCCATGGAGGAGTGGGTGCCCTCTCAAGAAGATCCGAGCTGTTCCTGTTTCCCCAACCAGCATAGGGAGATATGGATAGATCTATTTATAAAATATAATACCCCCATTCCTAGTTCAGCAGCTGTGGAGAGGTGCTTCAGCGCGGGTGGGGACATCCTCAGGGCCAAGAGATCGTCCTTGAAGGAGGAAAGGTTTGAGGACCTTCTTTTCCTCAAAGGAAATATGGACCTCCTGCAGGAAGTGATTAGCCAGGAGGACATGGAGGAGGAAGAGGACCTATAGCTATGAAAGTATTTAACTATTTATGTAGTTAACATTTAATAAAAAAATTAAATAAATCTGTTTTACTATCTTATAAAAGGTTTAAAATGTAAAGGCATGCTTTCGTTATCGCGCAAAAGTTTACTTTGTAATTTAACGGTATCGCCGTAGGATAGCCGAATAGCCGCATAGTTAATGCCGCACTGAGGTTTTCAAAAATGCAGTAGGATAGCCGACGACGCACTAGTTAGGTGGCAAAGCCGAATAGCCGATGACGGACCTCGAAAAATTATAGCCGCGCCCAGCTCTGCTATTTTCCTTATTATCTTCTTCGTAAACAAAATTGTGCGTTAGTATCCAAATAATTTCACAAACGATTTTTTTTTTCAGAAATTGAAATCTGCCAAAGTTTCATTATAAAACGTCGAAATTCTAACTCTATGAGAAGACATAAAAGTTAAGAAAAGTAGAGAGACATTAATATCCACATTTAAAATGAAATTAAAATGGTTGTAATTATAAGTTAAAGAGGGACTACATAAATAGTCACAAAAAAATATCTACAATGCCAACCAGCAACCACAGCTACCAACACCCAATAAAGTCAAACTTTCAATTTTCTATGAATATTAGAGGGAGGCATTGGCGTAACTAGAGAATCTTTTTGAGGGTGGGCCATGGGCCCATGACTCTTTTATCTGTGAATTTCAGTAAGCTTGTTATAATATTTTATTGACTAAGCAAATTTAAAGGGGGGTAGGGGAATTTATCAATTGGGGGCATCCCTCACGGAAAACCCATAGTTACCCCCTATAGAAGGAGGAAATGTAATGTTTAATTCTTTAACTTTTAACTACTTACTAATCAAAAACAAAAAAATATTTAAAAATATAGTCAGTCATAAATTACATAATTTAATTAATTTTATTAATTAAAAATTACGTAATAAAAATAAATATATAAAAAGGGAATTTTCACTTGCTGAGACACATCGGAGGACATAGCCAATCAATTTAAAAATAAAAAAGGTGATAAAACGAGTATAAACTTTTTATAGCTCCCTAAATGAAAATCAATTTCATTAATCTAAATATATATATATATATATATATATATATATATATATATATATATATATATATATATATATATATATATATATATATATATATATATATGTAAAAATATATATATATATATATATATATATATATATATATATATATATATATATCCATATGTAGATATCGAACTATAGAAGATGCCGTAAACCCGACTATGGTAGCAGGTCACTCCCTTGGCGAATGGCACTTGTAGTCAGCAGAATTTTAGTTCGGCAAATGGTAAAAAGAGTGAAAGACTTATAAGATTTTCATATTTTTACTAATGTAAGTTAATACAGTACTGGCTGTACGATAAGAATTCAAATTTCCGTGTCTGCAACTAAATGATCGCGAAAATTGCCAATAATTGTTTTTGTCCACGTTAAAAGTTAGTTTAGTATTAATGTTGTAATAAGTGTTTTTAACATTGTCGTTACGCGATACAAGGTCAGTTTGTAAATTTTTATAATTTTTTTTAGGCACTCTACACAGTGGAAACCGCAAAGATGGAAGGTGCCGGGGTCTGTCGGCCTACTGGTGGACTTCGTGTCCCCTCTGTCCCCAGCAACCAGCCTAAAAAGACCCAAAAAAAAATGCAAATTCTTAAGATGGGTGTCCACTAGTTCCAAAAATGTCATTTGTTTTAGCAGTGTAACTTTTTAACTTAGTTTTCTAAATTTTATTCGGTAATCTGGATACCGTCTAGCTATATATATATATATATATATATATATATATATATATATATATATATATATATATACTATATATATATATATATATATGTATATATATATATAGGGTGGGATGGTTTAAATCATTTGGTTCTAAAACCACAGTTTCTTGCTCATATAGTTTAAACAAATGAACAATGGTTTTAAACAAAAAAAGCTTAATGCACAATATCTAAATATATATATATATAAATATATATATATAATTTTACATTTGCTAAAAGCTTTCTTTAGCATGTTGATATAGTTTTTCTGTCAAGCTTCATTTCAATCGAAGAGTAGCTGAAAGGCAATAAAATTTTCTGTTGTTTATGTTATTGTGAGAATAATAACTAATATATATATATATATATATATATATATAATATATATATATATATATATATATATATATATATATATATATATATATATATATATATATATATATATATATATATATATATATATATATATATATATATATATATATAATATATATATATATATATATATATATATATATATATATATATATATATATATATTTAATTAAATTATTTAAAACATGATTCTTGTTCGGGCTCTTGGGGATTCATTTTCTACCGATACCACGACAAAGTTTATAAAACTCATATGTGGAGTGTGAGGATTTGTGAGAAATATGGCATCGTAGCGCAGCGGATTTTCTTTGTGCATCATTATCATCTGTCATCCTTTAAAGAGAGTTCAAATATAGTGACATTGTCGTCATACAATTGACCATTAATTATATTTTTGGGTGCATTGCAAATATAATTTTTTAAGTAAATAACAAGTAAAACCTTTTTTTCCAGATAGAGTTTATATATTATAATATACCCCTCTTATTTTACTTTATGAGTTTATTTAAAAACAAAAACAATAATAATTTTATAACAGTTTACAGTTACCAGAAAATTTGAAAATGTAAATCTAAAAATTACTGCAGATTTTTAAGTATGTGTTAACATGTATAACAGTTTCAGTAGTGATTTTGCCTTCAAAAAATCTATTAAAACCACATTAAAAACTACATTAAACAATAAGTAACTGCCCAAAAAAAGAAACTTTGGTTTGTTGTTTTTTAAAACAATGGTTTTGGTTTTTAAAAACCATGGTTTTCCAACCCCTGTATATAATATATATATATATACATATATATATATATATATATATATATATAATATATATATATATATATATATATATATATATATATATATATATATATATATATATATATATATATATATATATATATATGTATAACCAACTCTTCTTTATATATAGTAGGAGACTCTTTTGACCTTGACCACCTACCTGACCTTGACCTTTTTGACCTCTTTTACCCACTAAAATTAGACTGACCGCGTTTTTAATTAAATTTTTACACCTGCCTGTTGTACGACCCATGACCTTTTTCAGCTACCTTTTGGTCTTTACCTTTTGAGAACCCTATTTTAGAACCCCTAATTTTGAACCCTAATTTTTGGGAACCCTAATTTTTTGAGACCCTATTTTGAGAACCTAATTTTTGGCAACCCTGTTTTGCAACCCTTCGAAGAAGGGTTACGATAAACTGTTGCGTCAGCAACCGTTGTATTTTGACCCACCCTAATTTTCGACCAACCTTTTGGTCTTCCGTGGGTCAATTTTGGCCCACCTAATTTTCGACCAACCTTTTGGTCTTCCATGGGTCATTTTTTTTCGACCAACACTTTGGTCTTCCATGGGTCAATTTTAGCCCACCCTAATTTTCGACCAACCCTGGCCGTGGGCCATTTTTGCCCACGGCAATTTCGACCAGCCCTTTGGTCTTCATGGTCAATTGGCCCTGTGATCTTTATCCTACACGTTCCCCTACAACTTTGATGTCTTAACCTTGTTTGACCATGATATTTCGACTTGACCTTGCCAGATACCATGGGTCAATTTTGGCCCACACTAATTTTTGGCCTTGGCCCAACCGTCACATATTTCGTTCCTAACTTGAACATATGTATGGATCTAACTTAGACACTTACACACACACCACACACACACACACACACACACACACACACACACACATATCACACACTTGCATATACATACATTCACTATAAACACTTATTTGCTATATGCACGTACAAACGTAATCCATTGGTCTTCATGGAGTCAATTTGACCCAAGATTTGTCGATGGTTCAAGTTTGTGCTCCCCCAATCACCGTAAATTATCTAGTGATGTTCTATTAGTGTTCTATGAGTATTCTATGAGTGCCTGGTGAGTGCCAGGTGAGTGTAGTAAGTGTGGGGTGTAATGAGTGCCAAGTGAGTACAATGAGTGCCAAGTAGGTGCCCATGGTGCCAGTGAGTGCCACATAAATTGCCAACTGAGTGCCACTTTCAAGCCTTTACAGCACCTGGGCCTGGAATGACCTAATATGGTTATCTACCCATAATAATAAGGTAATAAGGTATGAGGAGTCAGTTGTGGTGTATGTACAATCTGCTAGAATGCATTCTACTATGAGTTGTATTTTTATAAGCACTTATAACCACTTACCTCGCCATAGACACTTACACTGGCCCATATACACTTACACTCACACACTTTGGTGATTCATCTTTGATGAAATCATCTTTGATGACTCATCTTTGATACGTCATCTTTATTATCTATAATTGATGATTGCATCTTTGGTGAAAATCATCTTTGATAACTCATCTCTACCTACATCATAGGAACAGAGCTAATATTGATCTTCCCTAAGTCATAATTGGGAACACCAAGGCCACCAACATGCCATCGCCTGAAACAATCCAGCCCCGCACCCCTGGTACGACCCTTACAGTTCCCGCCGCCGCGTGCCCGCGGGCGCAATATTTCGCGTTGCTGCCCGCCGCGTGCGCCCACAGGCCTGTATTCACTACTGGGGAATGAAGAAATATATATACTTATAGGTCATTCATTTTTGTTCATACTTAAACATTTCAAAAATTTCTTTCAAATATACTATGAGTCAATTTTTATCTCATACTTAAACATTTTTATTAAAAAATATTTTTGTGAACCTAAAACTGTAACTCATTACAACCCTATTATTTACAGACCTATTTATTAACATTATTTTTCATAATACTTTTTACTTAATACTTTTTAATTTATAAATTTTTAAAAAATTGTATGTAAGAAAAATTCAGAGTGTCTGATATATAATCATTTTTGTTTTTACTACAATTGTACGAAATATTTATTAAAAACATAAACTTTACATACCTTAAAGAAATCAGTAAATCAATAGAGGTGTTGCCTAACAACAAAGTTAGTATGCTTTTGTTTTACTGTTTACTGCTTTAACTTTCATGTTTTATTACTGCTTTAACTTATGTTTTACTGCTTTAACTCTGTGTTTTGCTGCTTTAACTCATATGTTTTTACTGCTTTAACTCATGTTATACTTACATATGTAAAAGCAGTAAATCAGTAAATCAGTAAATCCAACTACCCTCTTACCTAACACCTAAAGGATTAGTATGCTTTTGTTTACTCTACTGCTTTAACTTTCTGCTTTACTGTTTAACTCATAACTCACATACATTACATACATTAAGCAGTAATCAGTAAATCAATAGAGGTGTGACTTAACACCAAGGGGGATTAGTATTTTGTTTTACTGCTTTACTGCTCTAACTTTCTGCTTTACTGCTTAACTTTCTGCTTTACTGCTTTAACTTTCTGCTTTACTGCTTTAACTTTCTGCTTTACTGTTTTAACTTTCTACTTTACTGCTTTAACATATTTACTGCTTTTAACTCATATGTTTGCTTTAACTCATATATATTTATTAACATTATACCTTAAAAGCAGTAAATCAAGTAAATCAATAAGTGTGACTAACAAGGGATAGTATGCTTTGTTTTTGCTACTTTACTGCTTTAACTCATGTTTTACTGCTTTGTAACTCATGTTTACTGCTTTAACTCATATGTTTACTGCTTTAACTCATATGTTTACTGCTTTAACTCATATATTTATTAACATTATGAACATTTTGTTTTAATACTTTTTTTATTTATTTTATTGTTATTTTATTTATTTATTATTTTATTATTTTATTATTTTATTTTATTTTTATTGTTATATGGTATTGTTGCTCATGCCTATTGTTATCATTATTTAGAACACACACACATACACACACACACACACACACTTACATTTACATATATAAATACGTACATAAAATACACTTATACCCACTTAATATGACACTTATACACACATTCACTATGACATATACACACATTCACTATGACATTTACATTTACCCATACACACATTTACACATATACACACACGGACACACACACACACACACACCTGCACACACCACACACACACACTCACACACAGATTGCCTCCACACACACTTACACACACAGAGTTACTTACACTCACACAGATTTACATACATACACAAGATTTCCTTACTCTTTTAGAATAACTTTGCTCACACAGGTTACTTACACACAAGGTTTACTTACTCACACAGATTGCCACACACACACACACACACACACACTCACTTGATGGTTCCCTTTATTAAAACATTTTATGTTTTAATTAAACACATACATTTATATTACTCTTCAAATATAACTAAAAATTATTTCTAAGTTTCTTAAAACATATAATAAATCAATCATTATCTTTGAACAAAAAATTTATTATTAACTATTAATACTGTTTATAAATTTTATAACTATCAAGTTTTAAAATAACTTTAACTAAAAATTTATGAAATTTTATTAAAACATATATTTACATACCTTAAAGCAATAAATCAGTAATCAGTAGGTCAGCCCCTAGCACCCCCTCACCAAGCTATGCCACGTTTGTTCTATTGACTTACTGCTTTACATCATCTTTAGCCACATGTAATAAGTATAAAAAATAACAAAATTAGTTCTTCTCTGCTAACATAACTTGTATTTTATTAAAATCTTTCTAAGTTCTTATTTAAAAATAGCACTTACATTTATATTATTCGTTCGATGTTAACTAGAAATATTTCAAAGTTTTTTAAATAATTCAGTTTTCTTTATTATTCTTATTATTATTATTATTATTATTAATACCATCTATGTACATTGACAATCCATCACGAAAAAACACAACAACCCGCTCCTTACAGATAAGAAACTGACCTCTCTCTGTAATGTTTTGAAATAACTACTTTAGGCCTAAATTTAGGATAATCATTTTTGTATCCCGGGGCATTTAGGCCTAATTCCAAGTCAAAATATATTTCAAACTGACCTTTTTCTGTAAATGTGGTGCAATAACTACGTTGAGCCCTATATCGTTCAGGCAATCAAATTTAAGGATGACTTTGTATCCATGCTGTTAAGCCTAATACCAGGTCAAGGTAATTCCAGTATGAATAAGTATTGTTATTATTATTATTTTATAAATATATTTCCAAACTGAAACATGCTGGATCGGTAAGATCCTTTTAGCAAGTAAGAAGGAAATGTTTTCCTTACTTGATTGGTCGGGTAATCCTTATCTCTATATGACCTCGTATGGGATTGGTCGAGAATTATTTTATCACTTTTGAAAATTAACTTGTTTCTTTAAAAACTTGTATTTGAGCAGGTGTGTTTTATTATCTTTTAGACCCCAACTTTTTAAATCATAGTCATTTGTGTTGGCGGTGCACAAGTTATCTGATTTGTAAAAGTGTTTTATTTTTACTAAGTGTATATCATATTTATAATAAATAACACATTGAAGAATAATTATTCATTTCACTGGGAATAGATATTAGTGGTCACCTAGATTTATAGAAT
This sequence comes from Trachelipus rathkii, assembly GCA_015478945.1. NCBI lineage: Eukaryota > Metazoa > Arthropoda > Malacostraca > Isopoda > Trachelipodidae > Trachelipus > Trachelipus rathkii. Next base: position 46,558 of record JABUQX010090154.1, on the reverse strand, counting down.
CAAACGATGAACTGAGAAAACTGCTGGCTGACCAGTGCGGAACCGACGCATGAACCCGCGGCGTAATATTGCTACGCGGTCGCGAAAAATATGGCGCGTTGTGTTTCAAAGTGGTAGGGCACCACATCCTAGAGGTTTGATATCTTTTTGTTTCGTCCATTCATTATGTATAATGATAGTTTGTGTACTGTATCAGGTATATTTGGAACCACTTATAACATGTGTTCAAAGCGCATTAGTTTATTTAAAGTCCTGGTATATCAGTGTTTATTACAAACCAAGGGAGATATTCTCGATGGTTGCCGAATGCATACAACATCTGATATAGAAGAGGTATGAACTTACATACTTCGATGTAATTTTGAAGTATAATGATATGATACCAATACTGGAAATCCATAAAGAGAAATTACGGTTTGTACAATGAGGGGCGGCTTATTATGCATGTACACACATTGTGAAATATATTAATTAATATAGTAATTATGTAATAATATTTTAGATTAAACAACTTTTTTCATAACTTATACATAGAGAAGATTAAAACCGTAAAGACATACCTTGAAAACAGAGGGAATGGGATAACTTCTATACATTAACTCTACGTCGTATATAGGTGTAACTTTAGGGCATATAAAGTTGTTTTACATTCCTTAAAGTAATAAGATCTTAAAGCATACCACACAAAAGAGGAACATGGCAGCCTACACATTCACAGCCAGATGTTGTTCTATTCCCTCAGGAGTATAACAGGATAAATAAAACAAACTTCTTTTCTACAAGATAAATGTTCTTTTCAAAAACTAATGTTTTCAGAAACTACCAGTGAAATGGTATTTTCTAAATCGTATTTATGAAGTTTAAGTGACCCCTGAAATGAATTATTCAACTGTTAAAGGTTATTTAGAAAATACAAAATATAATGCCTTTAATGAGTGTCTATTTGAGCCTCTTTCGAACATATGGAGAGACCGCATGTAATAATACACCGCCTGGGTTCATGCGTCGGTTCCGCACCGGGTCGCGCTTGCAGGCGCTCTTGCGTTTTGCTTCACGTGATCTACTATAAATCTGGTGAATTAATTATTATCTATTCTAGTGAAATTAATAATTATTCCTCTAATGTAAAATTATTAATATAAATATGATATACCTTGGTAAAATAAAACTGCTTTGTACAAATCAGATGACATTGCCGCTTGTACTAAATGACTATGATTTTAAATGAGTTTGGGTCTAAAAGATAATAAAATAAAATGTAAGTTTAAAGAACAAAGTTAATTTTCAAAAGATGATAAAATAATTCTCGACCAACCACATACGGTCGAGATAAAGATTCTCCGACCAATCACAAATAAGGAAAACATTTCCTTCTTACCTACTTAAAGGTCTTAACGATCCAGCATGTTTCAGTTTGAAATATATTTATAAAAAAAAAATAATAGTAACAATGATTCTTGTCTATGCTGTACCCTTTGACCTGGTATTAGGCTTAAATCAGCATAGGATACAAAGAGCTTATCCTAAATTTACGCTAAATTTAGGCCTAAGCAGATTATTGCGCATTTTACAGAAGGTCGGTTTTGAAATATATTTTGACCTGAAATTTAAATCGCCCCAGGCTACAAAAAGGATTATCTAAATTTAGGCCTAAAGTAGTTATTTCAACACATTTTACAGAAGAGGTCAGTTTCGTATCTGTAGGAGTGCAGGTTGTTGTGTTTTCTCGTGATGGATTGTCAATGTACATAGATAATAATAATAATAATAATAATAATAATAATAATAATAATAATAAGAATAATAATAATAAAGAAAAATCCGAATTATAAAAAACTTTGAAATATTTTTAATTAACATCGAGCGGATAATATAAATGTAAGTGAATAATTGTTATTTTTAAATAAAAAACTTAGAATGATTTTTAATAAAATACATGTTATGTTAGCAGAGAAGAACTTATTTTGTTATTTTATGCAATACATGGCTAAAGATGATGTAAAACAGTAAGTCAATAGAACAAAGTGGCATAGCTTGGTGTAGAGGGGTGCTAAGGGCTGACCTTACTGATTTACTGGTTATTCTTTAGGTACATAAATGTTTTTAATAAATTTCATAAAATTTTAGTAAGTTATTTTAAAACTTGATTAGTTATAAATTTATAAACAAAAAGAAGTATTAACAGTTAATAATAAATTCTTTGTTCAGAGATAATGTTTAGTATAGAAGTTTTAAGAAACTTTAAAATAATTTTAGTATATTTGAATGGGTAATATAAATGTACGTGTTTAGTTAAAACATAATGTTTTAATAAAGTATACGTTATATGTGTAAGTGAGTATGTATTGGGTGTGTGGGTTGATGTAGTAAATCTGTGTGTGGTGTAAGTAAATCTGGCATCTGTGTGTAGAAATGCATCTGTGTGTGAGTGTAAAAATAAATCTTGTGTGTAAGTTAATCTGTGTGTGAGTGTAAGAAGTAATCTGTCGCAGTGTAAATAAATCTAAGTGTGTAAGTAAATCTATTAATGAGTGTAAACCGTCTGTGTGTGAGTGTGTGTGTAAGTGGAAAATGTAAGTGTCTATGGGTAAATGTAAGTGTCATAGTGAATGTGCTAATAAGTGTCATAGTGGATATTGTTGTATAAGTGTAAGTGATATATTATTATTGTGTGTGTAAGTAATGTGTGACCATAGATATTATAAGTGTAAATGTAGTGTGTGTGTGTGTGTGTGTGTGTGTGTGTATGTGTTCTAAATAATAATAACAATAGGCATGAGGTAACATTAAGTATAATAATAAAAATAAAAATAAATAATAAAAATAATAAAATATCATAAAAATAAATAAAATAATAATAAATAAATAAAAAGTATTAAAACAATTAAAAACATAATGTTAATAAATATGAGTTAGCAGTAAAACATATGAGTTAAAGCAGTAAAACATATGAGATAACAGTAAAACATGAGTTAAGCAGTAAAACATGAGTTAAAGCAGTAAGCAGACAGTAAACAAAAGCATACTAATCCCCACTAGGTGTTAGGTAACACCTCTGTTGATTACTGATTTACTGTCTTTTAGGTATGTAATGTTAATAAATATGAGTTAAAGCAGTAAAACATAAGTTAAAGCAGTAAAGCAATTTAAAACAGTGGCTTGAGTTAAAGCAGTAAAGCCGAAAGTTAAAGCAGTAAAGCAGAAAGTTAAAGCAGTAAAGCAGAAAGTTAAAGCAGTAAAGCAGAAAGTTAAAGCAGTAAACAGTGAAACAAGCATACTGAATCCCCGCGTTTAGGTCACACCTCCTATTGATTTACTGATTTGCTGCTTTAGGTATGTGTATGTGAAATATATGAGTTAAAAACAGTAAAGCAGAAAGTTAAAGCAGTAAAGCAGTAAACAAAAGCATAATAATCCCTTAGGTTGTTAGGTAACACCTCTATTGATTACTGATTTACTTAAGGTATCTAATGTTAATAAATATGTGAGTTAAAAACAGTAAAACATATGAGTTAGAAGCAGTAAAACATGAGTTAAGCAGTAAAACATATGAGTTAACGCAGTAAAACATGAGTAAAGCAGTAAAGCAGTAAACAAAAGCATACTAATCCTTTGTTGTTAGGTAACACCTCTATTGATTTTCTGATTTCTTTAAGGTATGTAAAGTTTATGTTTTTAATAAATATTTCGGTACAATTGTAGTAAATAAAATGATTATATATCAGACACTCTGAATTTTTCTTCTTTACATACAATTTTAAAAATTTATAAATTAAAAAAGTATTAAGTAAAAGTATTAAGTAAAAATGTGTTAATAAATATATGTTAAATAATAGGTCTGTAATGAGTTAGTTTAGGTTCGCCGAAAATGTTTTTAATAAAAATGTTTAGGTATGAAATAAAAATGATCATAGTATATTTGAAAAAAAATTCTTTGAAATGTTTAAGTATGGAAATAAAATGAATGACTCATAGTACATATTTTTCATTCCAGCAGGAATATTGCGCCTGCATTTGCGGCAGACAGGAACGCGGCAGGTCGCACCTGCGGGTGCGGGGTTGACTGTCTTTGCGCGGATGGCGCATGCTGCGCCCTGGTGTTCATTATGACCTAGAGGAAGACATCAATATTAGCTCGTTCTATGATGTAGGGTGAGATGAGCCATCAATGATTTCATCAAAGATGAATCATCAATATAGATGTTATCAAAGATGACGTCATCAAAGATGAGTCATCAAAGATGAGAGCTCGGGGTGTGAGTGTGGCAGGTGTAAGTGTGCCTGCGTGTGAGTGCCAAATTGGCCATATGGAGGCTGGTGTGAGGTGTGCCGGTGTGGTGGACCATAATGTTGTCGCATCTCAATGAAACATTCCCAGCAGGTGTAACTATACATAATCATTCATCTATATGCTATTAATATGGTGGTACATATCGAAATATTCTAAACTCGGGGAAGGCAAATGACGCTCAGTGACTATATGGCGCTCGCGGCTTTATGTGACGCTCGCTGGCGTGCTCGCGGCTTTCGATGGCGCTCGTGACTCGTGGCATCGCTGGCTCACCTGGCCTCACCAAACACTCATAGAATACTCATAAATTACTAATAGAAAACATCTTAGATACTCGCTTGCGGTGATTGGGGTACATCATAAACGAACCATCAATAAATCTTGAGTCAAACGACATGAAAGACAATGGATGGCAATCTTTAGCGCGTGTTGTACTGAAGTAAAAATTGAAAATATCTAGGTGAGTGTAAGTGTCATAGTGAATGGCAATGACATAAGTGGCCAAGGTGTGTGTATTGTTGTGTGTGATGATGATGATATTCTTAGGTGTTCAAAGTTAGGATAGATCCATACATGCGTTCAAGTTAGGACCGAAATATGTGACGGGTGGTAAAGGTCGACCCATGGTGTCTCTGGCAAGGTCAAACAAAAACTATCTTGATCAACAGGGTCAAATTATCAAAAATTTAAATCCTAAGAAAACCAAAAACCGTGGGTCATCGACCCATGTATCAGCAGGTCGTGCCGAATATCGCTTAGATTAAACAAAAGTTTAAGACATCAAAAGGGCTAAGTCCCTAAAGGAAGGACAAAAAGTACCGTGGGCCAAGGTGGCCATGGAAGACCAAGGGTTGATCGCCACCGTAAACAAATGACCTATGGAAGGCCTAAAGGAGATTGGTCTTAAGGTAGGCAAATTGACCGCATAGACAATTGATCATCTTAAGAGAAATGAGAAGGCCACATGATAGGTTGATGAAAAATGATTCTTAAGTCGAAGATAGTGATGAAAGGGTGGTCTGAAAAAGTGGGTGGGGGTACGTACAGCGAGTTGCTGACGCATCCGTTGGCACAACCCTTCGAAGATTACATCAAGGTTACCAAAATAGGAATTATCAAAATAGGGTTCAAAAAATTAGGATTCCTCAAGAGTAAGTTCTCAAAAAATGGGGTTCTCCGAAAATAAGGATTCTCAAAAAGGCCAGACCAAGAATCAAAGATCAAAAAAATAAGATCAAAAGAAAGATGAAAGAGGATGTGAGAAGCTAAGATCATTCAATTCTATTAGGTGAGAATAAATGAGGATCAGAGTCAGGTCAGGTGAAGTAAGCGACCGTGAATCAAAGTGTTTCTCTCCCACTATATATGTGTACGGTTACATATATATGTATATATATATATATGTAATATATGTATATATATATATATATATATATATATATATATATATATAATATATATATATAATATATATGTATATATATATATATATATAATATATATATATATATGTATATATATATATATATATATATATATATATATATATATATATCAAAAAGCCAATATGAACCAATGTACGTTGCTTGAATGGCTATTTAAGTCACTAGGAAGTGAGAGGGGGAATAAAGGTAGGAAGTGTGCTATAGACATTATCAGTAATGTACAAGTAAGGATGAGCATAGCCGTTACGTCTGGGGACAGAAACTTGTGCAGAGAAAAAGTTAGACTTTGTAGATTAACGACCCGCATGAGGCCTCCTTATGTATTATAAGGAAAGTGAGTGAGAGGATTTTGAAGAATGAGTGGGGTGAGTGAGGTGAGTGAGAGTGAGAGTGAGAGTGAGAGTGAGGTGAGAGTGAGAGTGAGGTGGAGGTAGGAGTGAAGGGGTAAGAGTGAGAGTGAGAGTGAGTGGATTGGGAAGAATCTGTGAGAGTAGGAGAATTAATAAGAAGAAAATGCTATAGAGTTCACCCTTTCTGAAGAAGGGCTGCGTGAGAAAAATCACCCCAGACATGCGAAGAATATTCTCCATAAAAGAGAGTACAGTTTATCCATACAGAACAAGCAACTGTGATGGAGTAAAAAACATTTCCAAGATGCCTATGAACATACAACATCTACTTGAGAGCATCCAACTTCTGCCTCAGAAGTCAGAACACCCAACTTCTGCCTCTGAACACTCAATGTCTGACTCAGAACATCCAACATCTGCCTGTGAACATCCAACATCTTCCTGAGAACATCCAACATCTGCATAAGAACAT
>JABUQX010090154.1:30000-32500 GCA_015478945.1 Trachelipus rathkii | reverse complement strand
ATCCCCCTCCCTCCAAAAAGCAAGTTTTTTTTCCTTTTAAATTAAAGATTCTAAAATTTATAGTGGTTATTCATAAAAACGTTTTCTTTTTAAAGATTGAAATATATCGAATACTTAGGAAGCTGTCTCTCCTTAAGAAAAAAAGTTTGCCACACACAGTACCTCGTAAACACCATTTATTAACGTTCCTATGACAACTTATGACCATTTTAAGTACTACATATTGTCTTCTTTTACTCAACTACTTTTTGTCCAAAATAGAAACCACAACCGTATACCACATTGTGGTAATTTGTGCGTCATCTTTGGGAACTTTATTAAATGCTTTACTAAATCAAAATAAATAATATCAACACACTCCCTTTTAATCAACGCAATCAGTAATATAATAATACTCTATGAATTCGAGAAAATTTGCCTGACAAGCTCTGCCCTTTCTAAAAAGTTTTGAGAGTCATATAATATATTTTTATATAAATATTTCTCAATTAGATTCTTAATATTTGAATAGGTTCAAGTTCACTCCACTGGTAAGGAAAAAAATATAATTCTCGATTTCGTTTACCCTAAACAGACGTACTAGATTTTCTGATTTTGTAATACAATATCGACAAAAAGAAGAATTTGAAAATTTATAGTTTGAGATACTAATAATTCTTTTATCTCTGTCTCAGACAAAAATAAAAGGTCCAAATGAGGGTTATATAGGTGGTATTATACAAATTCGAAATCAAGTAAGTAAGCTGAGGAAATTAACAAATTTGTGTAGAAAGTTCTCATTCATGCCCATGCCGAAACAAATCTGACATTCCGATAAAACCACATAGACATTGGCACACACGAACCCACAAGTAGTAGATTATCTTATACAACTAAATTAATGATATTAATAACTAGGCTAATATAAAACTTTGAGCTCTAATATCAAATTAAAAAACACAAATACAAAAAATAAAAAATATAAGTAAAAAGGGTTAAGAAATTAGATGTTCTATTAATGCTCACGAAAATAAATAGAAAAAAAGAATTACAAAAATTAAAAATTAAACAAAATATAACCATGATTATGCGCATAAACCTCTATATCGAAATTCTCAAACTTACTTGAAAGTTGAAACATAAAGCTGGCAATTCGGATAAATATGGTAAGGCCTGTATAAATATAGGTATGTAAATATAATATGGTCCTAAAGCACACCTACACACTCTTGCATATATATATATATATATATATATATATATATATATATATATATATATATTATATATATATATATATATATATATATATATATATATATATATATAAATATAAATACACACTCTTATATATATATATATATATATATATATATATATATATATATATATATATATATATATATATAGTATATATATATATATATATGTAAATCAAATTCGGTAATATATATAAAATCTAAGTAAAGGATATTATGTAAGGCAAACTCTTTGTATAAGTCCCAGTTGTAAAAGTCGTGGAAATAATTTGTCATTCTTTTTTTTGCTTACATCATGGTCACCAAGGCATCGTCCTAAAGCGCCTGTGCCACTGGCAGAGAGGTTTGTTGGGGGATAAAGAGCCCGGAGAGCCAACACATTGACACTCTCTCGGTCCAAAAATTGATACTGTAATTGAGTCAGATTTAAAGTATTTAAAAAAGTAAACTTTTTTTTTTTAACAATAGTGAAATCACTTAATTTGTGTTCATGTAAAATAGTCATTAGAAAATAATTAATAAAGAAATAAATAAAGAGCTGCCTCTGCCATTCCAAACCATCCTATTATCTAATATAATTGCTATGATCCTTTAAAATAGGGGCCAATTAAACATTACAGAGATCAGGTCTGCACATATATTATATTAGAAGATATATATATAGTGAATATATATATATATATATATATATATATATATATATATATATTATTATATTATATATATATATATATATATATATATATATATATATATATTATATATATATATATATATATATATAGTATATATATATATATATTTTATATATATATATATATATATATATATATATATATATATATATATATATATATATTTATATATATATATATATATATATATATATATATATATATATATATATATATATATATATATATATATATATATATATATATATATATATTCTCAATCGAAAAGGAACAAGAGCTTATATCAGACCCAGCAAGGAGGAGGGAGACCCAGAATCATATCACATTTCTTATTAATAAGGACACAAGTACCTCACACTAGGACGTTTGATTGTATCTGTTGAAGGAAACGTACTGTAAATAATAGAGGGTGGAAGAGCGTTATAGAATTTACAGTAATTTTTATAACATAATGAAGATAAATACCCAGATCTGAATATCAGAGTTGAGCAGTGAGTGTTACCTGTGAAGATTGTTGTGTGTGTCCTTAAGACTCATTTCAATGATGGACGTGTGTCAATAAGAAGC
>JABUQX010090154.1:22500-25000 GCA_015478945.1 Trachelipus rathkii | reverse complement strand
AAACGGTTATGTAGGAAAAGGAAATCTTACGTAATACTAATAGCTTCAAAAAATAGCATATAAAATTTTTTCTTTCATCCGACCTCCCGCTCCCTGTGGCCGTTAAGTAACTTTGTCCATATATAGTATATATATATATATATAACTATATATATATATATATATATATATATATATATATATATATATAATACTATATATAGATATATATATATATATATATATATATATAGTAATGAGGGGGATTTGCAATGCACTTTCTAGTACGCCTCAGCTGCCGTCCCATTCCCGCCCCCCCTTTCTGCTTGTTTCTAGCACGCCTAGTTTCTAGCTCTTAGAGCGTGTTAGTATCAAATAGTATGTAATGAAGGTTGCTGAATCGATTCTCTCTGTTTATAACCGGATCTGAGCAACCGTTAAGGTGCTAGAACGGTGCTGAGCATCGGTGCGCCCAGCTCTGAGGTGTTCGTTGCACCAAGTCGGAAATATACTATGTTTGGACTCAAAATATAGGTAATTGGCCCTTGTGACTTGTTTTCCGGGGTCTTCGGGCGATCGGAGCAACCCTTGAGGTACCAGGTTATGGGACCTCGCCATCGCTCCCCGCTCGCCATATATCACCTGTCACAGACAGACAGACAAATATACTTCTCTAATGGATATTTAGCCATAAGGCGCCACATCAGATGATACATACTCTGCATTTATCAAAACTTGTACACCATCAATGATATTGATGAATTCTTCAACAGAAATGAATAAAGGCATACTATTTGCTCCTCCTGAAGGAATACACGCAATGTATCGGTCATCGTTCGGTATTCGGATAAATATAAAAATGATACATCGTCGGGAATAACAAATGTCCTCGTAAAGATATCACCAACAAGCTTAGGTGTACGGAGAAACCCCATAGCGAAGGTACAGCAGGAAATGTCTTACTGAAGAAACTTGTATATAAAGTTATAAACAGCCTCAAATCTATAGATATTATCCCAGTCAATCATGAGAAAATAAACAAGATTACGACATACCCTCCATATTAGTTCAAAAGTCGGTCGTCTGTCGGTATGCTCTAGCACTCCTGTCCGAGGCGTACAGAGACACTCTCGACTCGTCCGAAAGAACACCTTTGCCCAATTGTCGACCGTCCAATGATGATGTTCTCAAGGCAAATGCCAGTCGCGCCCTTCAATGTGCCGTAGTATGCGGTGGACCTATGCAGCCTCAAGGAGCCGTAATATATGTTCCGCAAGGCGTCGACCACTGTATTGTCACTCACCGGGCCTGTGTTACCTCCGCTAGCGGTATTCTGCAGATAGTCGTGCCATTGGTGGGCTCCGTAATGCTGCAGACGATAAATCGGTCTTCCAGGGTGTCCTGGCCCGGGCAACTCCTTTCCTCGCGGGCGATCCATTTGTCAAGGGTTTCCTGGTACCATTGGATCACCCGTGCAATCGTTGTGTGCGCTACACCGAACCGTCGACCAAGTGCCCGGTTACCCATGTTCGTCGTTTGTGGAGTGTTGTATCTGCACTTAATTCTTTTGACAGTTAATGCACTTATCCTTTCCATGTTATCGGAGTCGCTTCGTACGTGAATGATCCCTCACTCGATTATATCCCCGACATAACTACCCCCACCTCCCCCAGGTCTAGCTTACGTAGTTTATTTTCCTAAATTATCGCGGACGCCCCCCAATAATGACGCGAATCTCTGCGGGTGTTACCATATTACACTGATGCTGTCGTCTGCTGGTGTGGTTCATTGGGGTTAGCTTCAACGCCTGCGAGTGTATTTAATACCTGGTGTTGCGTTATTCTGACGAGAATATAAATAATATATTATATATATACTATATATATATATATATATATATATATATATATATATATATATATTATATATATATATAATATATATATTATATATATATATATTATATATATATATATATATTTACGTTATATATATATATTATATAATATTAATATATATAATATATATATATATATATATAATTATATATATATAATATATATATATATATATTATATATATATATAATATATATAATATATTAGTGATTGCAGGTAACATCCGCAATCCGCATCCCACAACATATTAAAGATTCGCATCCGCATCCGCGCTTTGCCCAGCGGATGTTTGTTGTCGAGATTTGATAAAGAATTTAAATAAAAATATCTTAAGAGAATCGATAAAGAATGAAAATTTGAAAATGAAAATGAGTTGAAGGCAATTCAAACTGATTTTCCATATCTTAATGTTATCAAAGACATTCCAACTCGCTGGAATAATACACTTCATATGATGGAAAGAAGTATTGCTCAAAGAACCTCTTGCTTCGTACGTCAGTTCGTATTCCAAAGTTAACACTCTTATTAATGTGGAAAATGACATCATATCACAACTGCATTAACCTATTGTAAACCATTGAAGACTTACCAAATAATCAGCGCCTCGCAAAGCTTCTGTCTCC
>JABUQX010090154.1:5000-15000 GCA_015478945.1 Trachelipus rathkii | reverse complement strand
TTAAAGAATTTTATAATAAAATACTTAAGATGAATCTGAAAAGAAAATGAAAATGAGTTGAAGACAATTCAAAACGGCTTGATATTCCATATCTTAATGTTATCAAAGACATTCCAACTGCTGGAATAGTACACTTCATAAGATGGAAAGAAGTATTGCTCAAAGAACCTCTTGCTTTGTACGCCAGTTCGTATTCCAAAGTTAACATTCTTATTAATGTGGAAAAGGACATCATATCACACTGCATTAAGCTATTGAAACCATTTGAAGAAACTACCAAAAAAATCAGCGCCTCTACAGCTTCTGTCTCCAATGTAATACCATTAATCTCAATTCTAAGAAGCATTTTGAACCATCTTCAAATGAAAATGATGACGATTTAAAAAAGAAAGAAAGATGTAATTAAACTAGAGCTAGAAAAACGCTTTGGTTCTGTGGAAATTAATGACCTTCATACTATTGCAACTTACTTAGATCCCCGTTATAAAGGCAAGTTTTTTTGTAGCAATATTAGAACAAGTTAAATCGTTACTTTGTGTTGCAGCTGAAAAACTTCAATCAGAACAGTCTATTAATTCGTCACCCATTAAAAGGAAAAATGTGAAATCTACAGAACCAACACCTTCTACAAGTGAATCAATAACAGATTCACTGGAAGAATTTCTACAATCCAGTAGTGATGAAGAGACACATGCATTACGAAAAGATGTAGTGCAAATGATTGAAAACTATCACCAAGAAAAATGATTAGATCCTATCAGTTGGTGGAAATTAAGCAAAATGTTTACTCACGCTTGAGTAAACTCTTGCAAGGAAATACTTGACCTAATATCTCTGAGTTTATGGTTCAAAGTTCTGGAGAGTATTTAGCAATGTTAAGTTCTCAGAGAAAATGATGTTTCTCTAGCCCAACCTTCTTATATTTGAATTTCAATACTAGTGCAAAAAGTATATAATCCATTGTAAATTCTCTTTCATAAAGGGAGAATTTTGGGGAAAGAGGTTGGTGGGGTGCATTTGAGTTGGGTTCCAGTCCCGTACCCTGGTAACACAATTATATTAATAGATTGTAGCTAAAACTCGATATATATATATATATATAGTTATATGATATAGAGTATATATATATATATATATATATATATATATATATATATATATATATATATATAGCTCGTATATATATATATATATATATCAAATATCCGCATCCGCACGCATTCGCGATATCTCAACAAATATCGGTATCTGATCCGCGTATGCGAAAAAAATGACATCTGCTGCATCACTAATATATATAGGCAGCATATACATATATATATATATATATATATATATATACATATATATTATGCTATATATATATATATATAGATAGAGAGATATATATATATATATATATATATATATATATAGAGTATATATGTATATATATATATATATATATATATATATATATATATATATATATATATTACCGTATCTATATTTTATATATTTTAAGAAACAGAGCTTTTAGGTATCCAGTCGGGAACTTATCTCAAAGTTTTTTAATACAAGGACAAGGGAATTAGAAGGGATTTGTTGCCCTAAAATTGAATCTCGTCGTTGTGGCCTTGTTTCAAATCTTGACACCTCACACCTCCAGAACTGTCCTCAACCTTTATATATATTAGTTATATATATATTATTATTATTATATATATTATATAATTATATATTATTATTATTGTTATATTGCTGGTAGTTACTATATATATGGCTGGCTATTATATATGAAGAAGAAGAAGAAGTATGATATATACATATATATATTATAGATATATATTATATATATATATATATTATTATTATTATTGTATTATTAGTTATTATTATATATATATATATATATATATATATATATATATATATATATACATATTATATCAGTGGCGATCTCTAGTAGCTTTTACTACTCGTGCGGAAGAAGATATATATATATATATATATATATATATATATATATATATATATATATATATATATATATATATATATATATATATATATATATTTTTTATATATATTTTTGATCTATATATATATATATATTTTTTTTATATAGTTATAGTTATAGTTATATATATATATATATATATATATATATATATATATGAGATATATGATATAGTATATATATATATATATATAATTAAATATTTGAGTTGGTCATAACATTCTTTATTTAAATTAAACGTTTTCTATTGTTCATTTTACGATTAACTTTAAAATAATATTTCAAGTTATCCTTTTTCTTATATTGTTTTAAAGTATTTTATTAATATTTTTACATTTGTTTAATTAAAGGATTTTGAGCATAAACATGTGTTAGGGAGAGATTTAAATGCATTTTGCATAGGCTGATTTATAAAGTCACAGATACGATATCCGCCAATTGCTTTGGGCACGGATTAGTCCTATTTTTAATGTGTTAAAAACGTTATTTAATAGCGGCTATTCTTCCCTTTTTCGTTTCAATTTTGGATAATCTTTTATATTTATTATGTAATAATTTCAATTATTTCACCAACTTTCTCAAAAAAATAAGAAAATATTATCGTAACATGATATAATTTGCAAAAATAGATCGTTTCTAATGTCAACTCGTGCTGAGCACGAGCAGCACGAGTGCAGGAGTCGTTCTATGTTTTAGGTATATATATATATATATATATATATATATATATATATATATATATATATATATATATATATATATATATATATATATATATATATATTATTTATTATTATATTATTATCGTCTCCCACATAACTGCGGGGTGGTGTCAGTTGCAGATCGGGAATGTTGTTGCCTTATTCCAGGTTGTTCAATTAATTGCAACCCTTGACGGAACTTTCCATGAACTATTCTTCTCCGTGATCCTGAATTGTTGCAGAATTTATTCTTCATCCATATATAATCCAGAGTACTGAGTTCTTTCTGCTATTATAGTTCAAGAATTCATTTCCTTCATCCATGAGATTCCAGGACATGAATACCTTTATGATATTAGTTCCTTTACTCGATCAATCCACCTATTACGCTCTTTCTCCTATTGACTACCACTTCCGACTTAAAAACTTCTTTAGTCAATCTATTAGACTATCTAAGCACGTGACCATACAATCTGCCTTAATACCCCTTGATTTGCTCTTCCATCCAGAACCGACCGGGGGCCCTATTCCCGGCCCCGGCTAACAAATCAGGAAAACCAGTTTTCTTACTAAGAATTTGGAATTTTATAATCAAATATAGAGGGTTAAATCAAACAATAAAAAACATATTTTAATTCCATTACTCCTTTGTTATAAATTGATGCAAAATATATAAACATACCTAAATATAATCAATTTTTTTTGGTATTTACTATGATTTCAAATTAAAAATTGAGTGTCAAATTATAATTTTTCCTTGAGTTTTTAAGATAGGGGGAATAAGTTCAGAACTTGAGGAGATTAACGAATTCGGAAAAGGAAATAAATTTAATGCAGCAGATGTCATTTTTTCGCATCCAGATGTGGATGTCTGAGTGAGAGTGTAGGAGTATGTATATACATATGATGGAGAGATGAGTATGCGCGAGTATATATTAGTTGGTTAAGGCGAGGAGATGCGAGAGTGATATATATATATATATATATATATTATATATATCTATATATATAAATAGATATTTACTTATATATATATATTTATATATTTAAATAAATAAATAAATAAATAAATAAATAACATAAGAATAAATAAATAAATAAATAAATAAATAAATAAATATATATATATATATATATATATATATATATATATATATATATATATATATATATATATATATATATATATATATATATATATATATATATATATATATATTTCGAGTTTAAGCCACAATCTATTTATATAACTGTTACCGGGGTGCGGGACGGGAACCCAACTCAAATGCACCCCACCAACCTCTTTACCCAACCTCCTCCTTTAATGAAAGAGATTTTACAATGAATTATATTCTTTTTGCACTAGTATTGATATTCAAATATAGGAAGGTTGTGCTTAGAAACATCAATTTTTCCCTTTTCAAGGAAGGAGAATTGTTTCTCTTTCATCATATTAACCCAGCATTGCTTAATATCACTTCACCAATGATTATTAGTGATTTAGCTGGAATTTCTATAAGGAATAAGCCCTGGGTAAATATTTTGCTTAACTTTCCACCAACTGATAGGATTATCATTTGCATCTAGTCGTTTTTTTTAGGTGATAGTTTTCAATCATTTGCACTACATCTTTTGGCAATGCTTGTGTTTCTTCATCACTACTGGACTGTAGAAATTCTTCCAGTGAATCTGTTATTTTCATTTTTTCCTTTTAATGGATGGCGAATTAATAGACTGTTCGGATTGAAGTTTTGAACGTGACGATTTAACTTGTTCTAACATTGTGTTACAAAAAATCTTGCCTTTATAACAGGGATCTAAGTAAGTTGCAATGGAATGAAGGTCATTAATTTCCACAGAACCAAAGCGTTTTTCTAGCTCTAGTTTTATTACATCTTTCATTCTTTTTAAACCGTCATCATTTTCATTTGAAGATGGTTCAAAATGCTTCCTTAGCGTTGAGATTAATGATATTGCATCGGAGACAGAAGCTGTAGAGGTGCTGATTTTTTTTTTGGTAATTTCGTCAAATGGTTTCAATAGTTTAATGTGGTATGATGTCCTTTTCCATATTAGGAAGTTGAAATACAAACTGGCGTACAAAGCAAGAGGTTCTCTAAGCAAACCATTCTTTCCATTATATGACATGTACTATTCCAGCGAGTTGGAACATCTTTGAAAACAGTAAGTTATGGAATATCAAGCCGTTTTTGAATTGCCTTCAACTCATTTTCATTTTCATTTTCATCTTAAGTATTTTTATTAAAAAATTCTTTATGCCAAATTATAATTTTTCCGAGTTTTTAACATAAAAATATTCGAAATTTGATATATCAAACGAATTCGGAAAAGAAAATAAATATAATTGTTAAAATATTAATGTATTTATTTATTTAAAGTAAATATCTTCAAGAAAATCAAATATTTTCCGAAATCTATTTTCAAAATGATAAAAATTATTTATTTAAATATATATATATATATATATATATATATATATATATATATATATATATATATATATATATATATATATTATATATATATTAGGGATGTACATATATGAGATATATATATGTTAAATATATAAATATATATATATATATATTATTATGTTATTGTTGCTGGTTGGCTAAGCTGGTTGGTTGTTGCTACATAGCATATATATTATATGATGTTATATTTATGATATATATTGCTATTATTACATATTATTATGCTATTATTATATTTCATATTACTAAACATATATGGCTATATTTGATAACGTAAAATGCTTTGACACACACATATATGTAAATACAAAAAACATATATACATATATATATATATATATATATATATATACATATTATATTATTATATACATAAACATAGCTAAGAGCAGCAGCATATAGCATATATGTTATACATGTTACATAGCGATATATATATACATATATATTGTTGCTATTATTGTTGTTATGCTATTAGCATATATATATATATTATATATATATATATATATATATATATATATATATATAAATATATATATATATATATATATATTATATATATAGTTATATATATATATATATATTATACATATATATATACATATATATTATATATATATGCATATATAGATGATATATATATATATATATATTCTTGCAGATCTGGATAGAATTTCGATTGGGGTCGTCTCAAACTTGTGAAATTTAATTCTTTAAAAACTCAACTCTACAAACCTCCCTCTCTAAAACACCTTCCAACTTTCCTATCTCTTTTGACGGTTCTCTGTCTCTACTGTTGACAATATAAAACATCCTTGGCCTTGCAATATTAACAGTGTTAGCCTGAAACCTCTGGCATCAGCAAATCAAGGCGAAAGTCCGGCACTCTAAAGAAGCTGGGAACAGGAATTACTGAAAGGTTTTTTTTTCTTCTTCCTCAGCTAGTCCAGCTATACAAGAGCCTCATCCGCCCTCTTGTATGGAGTACTGTCATATTCTGGGGGCTCTGGTTTTCACCTTGGGTGGCAGGAGAGAATGAGTCAAAGGCCAGATCTGGTATAAACTGTTCCGTACTTTCCACTTCACTTGACCCTCTATCTTTGCTGATGTTGGTGCTTTATCTGTTTTCTATAGGTACCGCAGCGGCAGATGCTCTGAAGGAACTTGTAACCGCGTACCACCATCATCTTTACGCCCGCGTAGCACGCAAGTAAAGCGTTCGTGCATGAGTTTTGTGTGGATGTTGGCAACTCCAGGCTAGTACGCTGCGGTGCTTCCTCCTTCTTTCCTGCCACCTCTGTTCTGTGGAATTCTCTTCCATTTCTGTGTTTCCTAATGAATTTAATCTCCTCACTTCAAAGCTTGCGTCTGTGCTCATCTGGGTAATTTGCATTAGTTGGTGAGCTTCTGAGACGTGTAACACCCCTCCTTGAATAGGGCTCTGCCCGTGAGTGGTGGTGACAACTATAATATATATATATATATATATATATATATTTGTAAAAATCTAGATAGGTTATTATATATATATATATATATATATATATATATATTATTATTATTATTATTATGTTGATTGTTATTATTTTGCTAATATTATGTATTCTATTTGTATTAATATTCATATGGCTGGTTGTTATTATATACATATGAGCATATTGGCTATTGGCTACAAATTAAGTTATAAACAAAAAGGTTATGTATATATATATATATATATATATATATATATATATATATATATATATATATATATATATTTAATTACAACTCTTATCCTAGCTAATTATTTTCTAAAAATTTCTTTCGAAAATATTTATTTAATTGAATTAATTAAATGTATTCCTTTTTTATAATTGAAATTATTAATTAATGAAATTATATTTTAATTTTCATCCTAAGTTTTAAGACTCTCTTCAGTGTTTGACTTACATTTGTAATTTTAGCTAACCCTGGTCTCTGTCTTCGGCCTCCCCACCCGGCCCCGGCTAAAGAGCAACCTCCAGCCCGGCTCCCGGCCCCGGCAAAACCCGCCCCGGTCGGTCCCTTTATTTCCATCTTGGTAGACATTTCTCCTAACGGCACACATTCCTTATCCTTAAATTTCTAATTCTATCTAATCTCTTTTTTCCTCAAATATCTCGTAAACCTTTCATTTCTAAAACCACGATTCCTTTTTCATTTTTTAGTTTAATGCCCACGTCTCACATTCACACAGAAAAGTTGGAACAAACACATCAAAATACTTATTTACTTTGTTAAATTTCCTTTTTCCACAATTCTGGCTGCTTAATACTCTTTCACCCTCAGCAACCCTATGGTCAATCTCTTCTTTCATGCCTCCGAAAGCTCCATTATTCATTCCTAAGTATCTAAAAACTGTGGTCTCTGCTAGGCTTTCCCCATTCACTTTTACGATATCCAACCCAGATTGAGAATCGTCTCCTTTGGGTTTTGCACTAATTTTCATCACTTTACTTTTATAGTTGATTAATTTTTAATCCGTTTCCTTGGCACACTCGTTCAAACTCAAGCACCAAATCCCGCAGTTTTTCTTTTGTATCGGCAATCAACCCAGAATCGTTAGGGGATATATATATATATATATATAGGTCGTGAGCCAGGTATATATATGAGGTATATATATATATATATATATATATATATATATATATATATATATATAGAGTATAGTATAGTATATATATATATATATATAATATAATATTATAATAATATAATATAATATAATATAATCTGTATATATATATTGTTGCTATATTTACTTCCTACATATTTATATAGATTCCATATCTTTTTATTTAGACAAATCAACCCATAATAGTTATAGGGTATATATATATATATATATATATATATATATATATATATATAAAAGGTCGTAGCCAGGTAGTTGAGATGGTTTAAACCCCCGAAATTATTTAAACTCAATATATATATATTATTATTATTATATTATATATATATATAGATAGTTACATATATATATATATATATATATATTATTGTTATGAAAGCATATATATATATATATATTATATTATTATTATTATATATATATATATAAAAATACTTCTACTTGTATGTATATTCGCTAGTATAAGGAGAAGGCTATATATATATATTTTATATATATATATATATATATATATATATATATATATATATATATATATATATATATATATATATATATAAATAGGTACAAAAAATATATATATATATATATATATATATATATATATAAGCTAGTTCCTAGCAAGTGATCGCTAGATTAAGAAGGTATATTAAAGAAGGCCTTATATATATATATAACTTGAATTTCTTAATTTAATTTATAAGAATAATAAAAATAATAATAATGAAAGCAATTTAAAGGTAGTATATATTATTTGAAATGAGTGAAATATATTTCTGGTTTTTGAAGATTTCTTATTTCTAGTGGCTGTAGTAATGACAAAAGGAGTATCTCTAGCAGAGGCAATACTACGAAGCTTGAATTAAATAGTGACGATCTGATTGGGGGACGATTTGACGGTGTAGCAGCGATGAAGAAAGGATTTAGAGGTGTTCAAGCTGTCAAAAATATACAGCGGCATTTTATGTTTTGTTCATTGTTGTTCACATTTAGGTGGAGTACAACACATTGGAAGCTTCATTGGCACAGTGAAAACAACTGACCCCTATTTTAGGTAACCAAAGCGAAAGGCTATTTTAATTGAAAAAAAGAAAAAAAAGAAAAAAAAAAAAATGGAAATATTTTCAGAGACAAAATGAAGAATATTAAGACGAATGTGTGATATAAGGTTGGTTTAAAGTTACGATGGATTGTTGCCATTTATAAAAGTTTTTAAAGCAAGTTGAATCTTTTAGGAGATATTGAACCTTCTTCAAAAAATCTCAGACCTATTGAAATTTGTAGACTCGGTTATAAATTTAGTTATGATTTCAACTTTATTATCCTTCACTCGTCCACTGCGTAACTCATTACAGTCTTCATTATTAGCGATCGCAACTACTGCTCTTATCATAATGAAAATATGATGATTCTTTGAAAGATTTTCGGAAGATCGATGAAAAAAAATTTCAATTATATTTGGAAGTTGCAACAGATATTTTGCTTACTGTTAATGCAGAAATGAGAATGGCGCTTGTCACAATCAATGCAAAATGGATAGAAATAGATCAATTGCAATTGCTGATGAATTTTTAAACCAGTGATTCCATCGATGTATATTATTAATTAATAACACTTTTGCTAATTTTGTAAATAAATTAATATATATATACAGGTGATATATATAGAGAGAGTGTATATATATATATATATTAGTTATTATAATATATATATATTATTATATATATATATAAGATAGTGTATAATATTTATATATATATATATATATATATACAGTATATATATATGTTATATATATTATTGCTATATATATATATATATATATACATATTATTGTTATTATTTATATTATTATGATTAGATGATATATTATTGGCTATATATATATATATTATATATATTATTGAAGATATGATATATTATATTACAGTTGTTATTATTATTATATATTATATATATAATATATATATATTATATTATTATTATTATTATATATATATTTTTTATTATACATATGTTGTTATTATTATTATTATATATTATTATTATTGTTGGTTACTAAGGTTGTATTATAGCTGAAGTTATTACTATATACATGTTGTTGGTTACAGCATATGAAGATGAGTTGATATTGGCTACATAC
>JABUQX010090153.1:40000-47500 GCA_015478945.1 Trachelipus rathkii | reverse complement strand
TAACTTTGATTTCCGGTCGATTTTCATTTTCATCTAATGCCTTATGGAATTCTACTTTGTATTTTTATATAAGGAAATAGTTGAATTGGCCGGTTATACTGCTCGAGTTGGTAATATGCTTGAAGTTTTAGAAGATGTTCAGCAAGAAAAATATCAAAGACCATCTGTCATGCACGAAGAAGGAAAGATTAAAGAGAGGGATCGTGGAGCAGACCTTGTTCTTAGGAATGGAGTGCCAATTATAATGGGTAATTTTATTTACTTATTTCCTTAGATGCTTTATTATTATTATTATTATTATTATTATTATTAATATTATTATTATTTACTTATTTCCTTAGATGCTTTATTATTATTATTATTATTATTATTATTATTATTATTATTATTATTATTATTATTATTATTATTATTATTATTATTATTATTATTATTATTATTATTAAGCTAAATGCAGTGATAATTCATTGCAGGGTGAGATACCCTTAGGCTAAACACGTAATGAAAAGTGTTTGAAATGAAATACCTTCAATTTTTCTCAGCTTGCTAAATTTTTTATATCATCATCCTCAGCAGGTTTTTACAGGTTTTTCCTTTTAAGTTCCCTGTTCTGTGCTATTGAAGCAACATAGTGTTTCAATCAAAATACCGTTGTTCTTGGTTTTGGGAATCTTTGCACGTTTTCTAACTGCCTCAATAGATTCTTTCACCTATTAGCAAAATCTTAGCCTTATTCTATTCCAATTTCTTTCACCATTCCTTTATTTAAACTGTTATGTTTCTTTTACTTCCATATATCCTCCTCCCCCTTATTCTGGCTCACCAATTATTCCTATTATGATAGTCGCACTACATGTCTAATAATATATTAATGATAACTACGTAATAACCTTTGTGATATTCTGAATTTGGGTAAACTTTTTTTTCACGGATAATTTTATTATTTTAGATTTCTGAAAATTTAGATGAAAAGTTTTCACCAATTTTGCTCGTTCTCAAATCTTTAGTTGTATCACTAAGAGGACCAAGTTTATACATTATAATGGACCTTCTCTATGCAACTTATACCATTGCCTAAGCTGACATTCTTTTTTCCCTTAAAAGTAATGTCTCGTACCGCTGTCCAACAAGTACGGTTGTTATATGACTTCACTTTTATGAAACCAGTTCAATCTCTGATTCTTAGTTGATGAATTATTTAGTGTAATCGTCTGTATTTAGGATGAAAAAAATTATACTCAGGCTTCAGCACAGTGCAACAAACGGAGATAGATGTCATCAGCTGCTTCTACCTAATAAATCACTAACTGCTAATGCTCTGTAGTGACCTTATCTTGCCACACATTACTACTCTCATCTTATTAGTAATCAATAATCTTTTTTTTTTAATTATTATTATTATTATTATTATTATTATTATTATTATTATTATTATTATTATTATTATTATTATTATTATTATTATTATTATTATTATTATTATTATTATTATTTTATTATTATTGGATTGAGTCAGTAAAGGAAAGGAGTGTGAATTTGGTTCAAGTGAGAAGAGTGGTTGAGTATGGTTTTTGGGAGCTAGCTCAGGGGATGAGCCCTTACATTGACGAGATACCACAGTGTGGTGGGGTTTTCCTTTCGACTTTCGTCATACTCTCTTACTTAACTATTGTTTCTGAGTATGTTGCGCATCCTACCCCTATCTGTTGGGACTTGTAGGGAGGATAAAGAAAGAAAGATTATTATTATTTATTTTATTTAGTATATTTTTAAGTTTGTTTGTGATAGAATAGTCCTAGCCTATTTTTTATTCAAATTATTTATTTATTTATTAATTTTGTTTTACTATTATGAATATACAATTTCTGAATTGTTTATTTTTGCTACCAGGAATTGTTACCGAAAGTTTGGATGGGACAATTATCATTGAAGACTTGCCGATTGTTACTCCTAATTGTGATGTTATAGTGCCCTCATTGACTTTGACTGTTACTCCAGACACGCATTTACTGATATCTGGTACGAAATTATTCCCATTTTCAATTTAATTCAATAAATAGTTCAAATACATATTTGGAAATTTCTCTCTCTATGTTTTAAATTCAGGTCCTAACGGCTGTGGCAAAAGCTCTCTCTTCCGAATCTTAAGTGGTCTTTGGCCTGTGTACAAAGGAAAGCTACAAAAACCTGTCGTTTCAGATATGTTCTATATTCCTCAAAGGTAAGTCTTGAAACACGAATTTAGTAAAGGCTTTTCATGTATTTCGGAAGGTGTAATATATATAATATTATATATATATATTATATATATATATATTATAGTATATAAGGATAATATAATATAATATATATATATATTTATATAAATAATATATTATATATATATATATATATATATATTATATATATAGGGTTAATAATATATATATATTATATATATATATATATATAATATATGGGTAATATAATGATATATATATTTCTTTTCTTTCTTTCCTGTTATCTCTTTGTATTTTCCCAGAAATGGAAATAAGGTTGCGTGACGATGCATCGGAATAGATAATAAGCAGTGTAGGAGAGTAGTTCTATGAGCATAAGTCGAAAAGAAAGCCAGCCTTACCGACACCCTCAGTACATGTTATATTAGTGAGAACTCGGCTCAGTCAGAAAATCCACCCATAAGCTTCAAGTGGGACAGCGGATTGTACGCCTGCACTATGGTAGGATCGTCAGTGTAGTGGAGTGTGTGTGAGTGCCTCGGTGGGCGAGCTGGTGGCCCTAACCAGTTACGCCCTGCTCACTAATCCTCCGCCATCACTCCGTATACACCTTTGCTTCTCGCCTCTTACCAAACTCACATTTCTTTCTTTCGGGCATTTCTTCACCGACTCAATCCACTTTCTTCTTTCGGTCTCCCGCGCGTGGGTTCCCGAAATCACATCACTCCACTATACATCCGTTAGAATCTGAACCGACTATTCATACATCCTTTCACTATGGACACAAACCATCTCAACATACGTTATATTTCTCTTCATTTACCCTGTTCGTCCACACCAAACAGTCTCATTCTAGATGACGTTTTCATCCTATTTTATTAATTCTTCGTCACATGCAGCTTAGGTCTATGCCCCTTGAGATTGTCTCAATTCTGGAAGCAGTGATTTGTTGAACCTTAGATCTATATTCTGTAATTTACCAGACCAAGCTCACTACCAATGACAATAACACGGTAACAAGCAGTACCCTCATGTAAAGACTCTAGCGCACTCAAGACTTCAGTCCCTTTACATTCACACACGATTAATTGCACAGCCAACCTTCCTGGCATTCACAACTTTCTTACTACACTATGCACAATCCGTTCCCTTCTCATCCAAACACTACCCTAAATATTTAAACTACAGACACTTGCTCCAGGCTGCCTCACCATCTAACATAACTTCCACTGAGGACTGTCCTCACTCACAACCATAACCTTACTACTTATCCACGTTTACTTTCAAAACCCCTGCCTTTACATACACCTGCCAAATTCTCTCTACCAATTCTCCTCAAAGACTCTCTTCAGATTCGCCAGCACGAAACAAATCATCCGAAAATAGGTAGCGGCACCTCCACTCACCATGTCTCCATCATTCTAACCCATATCCTTGCCATCCCCACTCGAATTCTTTCATAACCCATGCATATGCAGATTGAATAAACAAGGAGACATAACACAACCCTGTTCTCACTCAGCTATTAATACCCTAAACCAACTACCATTGACACCATTTATTCTTACACACGCGTTACTATATCAGTCATACTTACTTTTGATTCCATTCAGAAGCCTTGAGCTAACACGATATAACATTAACGCCCTGCCCATAAGACTTCCCTATTACTTAATCATACGCCTGTTGAAATCCTAAAAACCTTAATATAGATATTAACGTCGGTTCTTCTGCAGCTCATTTTCTCAATGCAGTTTTCGTGGCTTTGTAAAGATGTGATCCACACATCCTCTTCCACTCCTAAACGCACCTTGTCTTCACCAATCAGTCCCTCAGTCACTCGACGCAGTCTTTCGACCAAAATATATACCAGCATATATTATCCCTACAACACTCAATAAAACAAATTCCCCTATAATTCTACAGTTCCCTTACATCCCTTACCCTTATATAAGGGTACTGATTACCGCTCTCTCCAATCCCTTGGAACATTACCTTCCATAAAACGCTTTGTTACACAATTCCCAAATCCAATCAATCACCATCTCGCCTCCCGTTCTTTAATCATTTCACTAGTAATTTCATCGCATACCTGCAGATTACCATCTTCAACTTTCATCACGTCGTACCCATCTTACCTCCTCCTTACTTATAAAACCTCATCCCCAAAATACTATTCCTTCTTGCACCAGTTCAAAACCACACACAATTCTATAACACCTCATCACATTACTGTTAATATGACATTTACCCTCTTGTTTCTCCTTACGATGCACCTTTTAGTATATTCTTTTTTTCCACCCCCCCCACACCACATTATAATAAGTTCCAGAAGCATCTTTTCTTTTGAAAACTTCATCATTTGCTTTATACATTCAACCACGCTTCTTTTTTACCTTTAACCGCTTTCATTCCACCATTCGCTCACCATTCGCTGTTAACATTTCTTACTTCCTACTTTAAGACATCCAACACACTTCCTTGGCACTACTAACAATTGACTTCCTTCTTTGCCCGCCAGATTTGATTCAGTACTACTCTGTTCACATTCAACCGATTTTACTAGCGAGGCGCCTTACATACTCTATCCTTATATTGTCTTAGCTCACTTAACTTCTTCGTCTTAATTATACCTAACTTCCTCCCCCTTCCATGTCGTATACTTCGCTCTCCTCAAAGCCCCCACTAAACTTAATTTTACATAGAACAACATAATGATCCCGAATAAATCCCATTCCTGAAATTAAACACAAATTTCAAACCTAATCCAAACACATACTTCAAATAATTTCTCTTCCTTCACCACACAAAATCAATCATACTTTTCACACACATTCAACCAATACATCACCTATCTCAGATTGTATCCAGAGCAAGCCCCAGAGAAATCCATATCTCTACCACACGCAACTCTAGTATACTTCATGGGATTACTCTTGTGTTTAAGAGAACGGTACTTACTTACACACATACCTCTCCTCATTCACAGAAATAAGATCACCTTCCTACCATTTCCTCACTTTTCTACCCGCCACCCCAAAACCACCTGTTATGACCATCCCTATTTTTGAATCCCTAATCCAAGCCATTCAGGTCCCCCAACGACTACTCAATGCTGAGAAGCTACCTACTCACCCCATCCAGATACGATTTCATTCAGATTATCCCAAAAAATCGTACTCTCTTCAACGTCTCTCAAGATGGACCATACGTCACAAACCACACATACCTTGACCTTTCAAACTTTAAATTTAACCATTTTAGAATTATAGGACTCGACAACCTAATCAAAGTCTACCATAGTTTCGTACCACAGGTCACTCATCAAAATTGCAAGTCCTTCTCTCCTTCTCTCTTCTCTTCCCACACCAGCACGCACACATTTCACACCACACACTCAACTTCACCGTTTCTTTCATCTTTGTTCGAGTCACAGCGAGCAATCAAATTTGCCCTTCTAGATACATCCATCACCTCTCTCTCCTTCTCCTCAACATTTATTCATCTGACATTCATGACCCATACGATTCATACAAATTCGCCGAAAATTAGAAGGTCGTTTACGGCAATCACGACCATCTCCGAGGCATGCAATAGCATTGTCAAAATATAATATATGATATAATATAAATATACACTATATATAATATATATAATACATTATATAGATATAAAATATGAATAAAATTTGAATAATGCTATTAATAAAATGTATAAATATAAATCTATAATATATATAATATTATAATATATGATATATATATCATATATTTATAAGGTGGTGACTCGTTATATATAGAGGTTAGGTTTAATTTAGGTAAAGCTTGGTTAGGTTAGTTAGCGTTACCCAAAATTTAATGTATTTACACCTAAAAATTAATTAAAATAACGAGAATATTACTTATTGATTTTCGCTCCTGGTCAACCGCTTATAAATAGCCTATATACATAATTATATAATATATATATAGTATATATAATAGTGTATATATATATATATATATAATATATATACTAGTATATATTTATATATATATATTACTAACTATCATATATATATATATATATATATATATATATATATATCATCCAGACTGTCTATTGGTTCTCCAGAACTGGGGGTAAGGTGTGCAAACATGCACCAGAGATCCGAGATATGCATGACAATCTCTAAGGCATAAATAAGTGGTAGCGGGACTTTTTCCCACCTACCACTGTCCTTTTTAGTCGCCTCTTACCACGCGCAGAACGTACGTTGTGAAAGTTCTTTCTCACCCACACATGGATAATGTAGAGTAGTGAAACTATGATGTGGAATAGGAGGTATAGATCTAAGGTTTAGTATATCCGGGGTGGATAGTTTTTGGGATGTATTAGGTGTGAGAAGAATTGATAAAAAGGAGAATGATCGTATTAGGGAGTTGTTGTGGTGGGAAGAAAGGAGTAAATGAGAGTGTATTAAATTAGTTTGGTTAATTGGAAATGATGAATGGTAGTTGATTGATTAAACTGTTGTACTGTGTAGTGGGTGAGTGTGTTGGGAAGCAACCGACTGTGAGACCTAAGAAAAAGTGGGTTGAGTCAGTAAAAGAATGTCTGAAGAAAAGGAAGGTGAATTTGGCAGAAGCGAGAAGAATGTTACATCATAATATGAGTAAATGGCGTAGTTTTGTGAGGTGGAATGGTAGTGGGACCTGGCCCAGGGAATGAACCCTTACATTGACAAAATTCCACAGTGGGGGTTTTGTGTTCTGAAGCCCTAGGGTGGATTTTTGGCTGCGACGGGCTCGCACTTAGGGGCATAAAGTGAAGGTGTGAGGGGTTTTCCTTTCGACTTACGTCGTGCTCTTTTACTGAACTATTGTTTCCGTGATTGTTGATCACCTTATCCCATCTGTGGAGACTTGTTGAGATGATAAAAAAAGAATATATTATTATTATTATTAAATTTTAATCAAATTCTTGTTTATATGATACCATGAAATTTACAAAATCTACTCTTGAATAACATACAATGATTTCATTCAACTTTCAGACCGTATATGTCAATAGGAACCTTAAGAGACCAAGTAATATACCCAGATTCTAAAGAGGTAATGATTTCCAAAGGTCTCACTGACCAGGACCTCAATTCAATTTTGGAGATTGTCCACTTAAATCAAATAGTAGCGAGGGAAGGCGGTTGGGACGCGTTCCAAGATTGGAAGGATGTTCTCTCTGGAGGCGAGAAACAGAGGATGGGCATGGCAAGACTTTTTTATCACCGGTAAGAACTAAAATA
>JABUQX010090153.1:0-30000 GCA_015478945.1 Trachelipus rathkii | reverse complement strand
ATCCCGAGGGCCTCATCCGAGGCCATATCCACTGCCCACTCTGTGGGGTAGGGTATTAGAGATTGTTATGGGCTCTGTCTTTCGCCTTGTTATGGGGAGTAGGACAACCCTTATTAATTATTTGCCTTTCCCATCCCTCCTCCCAAATGATTTTATTTCATGACTCTTTTTTTTTTTTGCATATTTAGTCATTTATTTGCGGTGTAAATGTATGTGAAATATTTTTATTTATTAAAAAGTCTTGCGCATCAGAAATTTGCTTGTAAAGAAATGCAATCTTCATCTTCCGTCGGACCCCCTACGTGACCTTTCTCTGGCTACTCGTAGACCATGATTCATCAAGGGTTCCAAAACAGTCGAAGATAAAGAGATTCACGAACCTCATTTTTTTTCTGCTAGTCACTTTTCAATCCCAGTTAACAACGTCAACCCTTCTGCCACTAAGCGATGAGACTGAGTTAACCCAGCCCATTTTTAGCATTCACTGCCTCCCATAATTACGATAGGTAGATCTTACCTTTCCAAAGAAATTCAATGGGGACGCATCTTCGTTACCAATTTCTTACATAAAGGTTTTCTCAAATGCTGGCAAGAATGCTAGGGGAAAGACGTCTGAGGAGCCAAGCTCCTTATGGTTAAGTATGGTTAAGTCCGTCATTCCGACCTGTCAGTTTTGCCAGTTCCAAATTCCCATTTCGGTCCACAATATCCTTGTGGGGTGTACTGCGTTAACAGTGACTAAAAACAAGTTTTTCCCGGCTTTACAAAGCATATCTTATAAAAACCGTCTATCAAAAACATTCTATCGGAATCTTCAAGTTTTTTTTTTTTTTTATCAGACCATAGTACCTTAGTTTTGCCATTTACAAAATTTAAACCTGCATTATAAAATCCAACGCACCCGAGTTGACAATTACTCAAATCTAGTTGGTTTCCTAGTATTGAATCTTCTACCTAGTATCGCCGCTTCCCAGTATGCAGTGACCGTACCTGTACAGAAAAGAAAAGAAATTATTATTATCAGATTAAGTTACAGTACTTTTTGTGTACTTCCAGTGTTAATGGTGTGTCGCTCGAAATAAGAACATCCTCGTTTTCCATATTTCCTTATTTGAAAGGAAAATGAACATGGTTTGAGACGATTGATGGAAAACATGCTTTTTTTAGGTTCTTGTTGATGGACTTTCTCACTTGTTGTTCTAGGATATTAAATTAAAAAAGGTGAAATAATGTCCTTATCATTTTTATCTCTCTCTTTAAAGATTTAAATTGCATGGTTCTATCCGTGATATTATTATTATTATTATTATTATTATTATTATTATTATTATTATTATTATTATTATTATTATTATTATTATTATTATTATTATTATTATTATTATTATTATTATTATTATTATTATTTGAACGCTGGCCACCATGAAACCACTCTTCTTTTCCATTTCCAATAGTCTATATTTACTTCACCCACAAACAACAACTTTTACCAATCCATCCATGTTTCATTGACACATTAGCTTTCTGACTATTACGCTTCCATAATGTGCCCTCCAGACGAACAGTTTTTCTTTTTTGTTTTTTTTTGTCTAATCTATTTTAAATTCCTTCAAGTGTTCTTTCTTCAAGTTTCGCTCATTTTTTTAAATTTCTTATTCCCTGAAACCTTCCGCTGTTTCTAAACTTTAATCTCTCTTGTGTAGACTCGAAAGCTTGTTCCACTCATCTATAAAGCAATGTTATCAGACATGGTATTCATTGATGTTTTTTTTGTTTTTGTTTTCCTACCTTTCTCCTCAGTGCTTTACTTAACATCTCTAGCAAACTTTGGTTTCCTTTTATAATTAACCAAGGGTTGGTATCGTCATTATATCTAGTTATAAATTTTTGGCAACTTATATTTATTTATATATTTTTTCATTTAATCTTTTTCTTTCATAGTAATCTCTCTACAAAAGTTGTATAAATCTTGCGGAATCGCCCAACTCTTTAACTCCTCTATCAATATAATAAGAGATTCTGATATTACTTTCCAATCCACCCCATCTATTCCCAGAACTCTCAAATATGATCATTAAATTTTCATATCGTACTTCGTCGAATGGCTTTTTATAGGCAACAAAGCACAATTAAAGGTCTCGTTCCTTCTCCATAATTCTCATTGCCAATATCCTCAGGTCAAATATGGCGTTCCTTGTGCCTTTCCCTTTAACAAATCTAAATTGTTCCTCAGAAATTTGTAATCTTAATTGCCAACAATACTCTTAGAAAACTCTTCTTTATTCACTTATAATATACAAATTGTACGATATTTATCACAGTTTAATGATCCTTATATTTTTGCCATGTCAAATAATAATGACTTACGTATTTGCTCCTTTATTCCTCATACACATAATCTTTTATTATATAGCTGTCTTCTTTGCAATATCAAATTCTTTTAGTTTTCAGCAGTTCTACTACAATTTCCTCCATATGTAACGCTTTTCCCTTTTTCATTATAACAGCTGTTAAAATGTATTTACTTTGTTGGAAGATCTTCTTCGTTGTAATGGACATTCAGGGACTGGTTTGTCGCTCTTTAATAACTGTAACTATGCATTTAATTTCTCCATAACCTTTTCTTTCCCATTAGCATGTTAAGCCATCTCTATTACGTTTGCACATTATTCTAGTGATTAACTTGGAAACATTTCATATACCCAATTGCTGATCAAAATTATCAATATCTAAGCAGCCGTTGTCCCGTTAGCCTTCATTCTCGTGTCTATTTTCGGATATCGAATTATACTCTAAGATGTCTTTCTCCTCCTGGCATTATCTGTTTTTGCGATTTTTATTTCATCCATCAGGTTGCTATTTTTTTGTTATCAGTGGCTTCGTCGCCTTTTCACTCTGGAGTAATCACTTGATTTGCTTCTCTGTTGCTCGTTCAGCTGTGCCTTCTTTTACTTTTTTTTCATTAGATTCATACTTGTTTTTCTCTTTTTTCCTCCTATATTTTAGCGTGTACAACTTCGACAACAGTCAGATCATACATATCATCATACATATCCATCGCGATCTACCGGTCGTCGTGATTTTCTCCGGATTATTCGTACCCATAGAGACTTGTTCACCGTAGCAATCTATTTTCCCGATATATCTTTTCTTATGTCAAGGTTCTGAAACGCTTATTAGTATTTGTGTCTATAGTAATGTAGTTATAGTATGTAGTCTATTGGCTTCTGTTTCCTGGGTTCTTTCTGTTCATAAGTATCTTGGTGTGTTTCAGTCCTACACCAGTTATCTCCGTGTTCACGCCACTACTTTGTGTTCCTCGCATTTTCTAATCTTTTCCCAGGCTGGAAACATCGTACTTTAGTTTCGTGTAAACTTTTATTTAATTCCCCCCTCCCTCCAGCCTTTTTAAGAGATTTTACTCTTTTTAACTTCCTTATGTCTATTTCTTTATTATATTAATTTGCTTTACTTCTTTTATCATGCTGTTTTTGTTATAGAACCTAACATAATATTAAAGGTAGTGTTTCCGTATGCTTCACTAGAACATAGCCGAAAAGTCTCATGTATCATTCATATATACACCTTTGAACTGATTCTAACATATGTCACTCACCATTGCGTTTCCCTTCTATATTAATCTATTATATTTATATATATTATATTGTATAATATATATATTATATATATATATATATTATATATATATATATATATTTTTATTATATAATATATATTTTAATTATAATTATTATATTATAATTATATATATATATATTCATATATATATTATATCTTATTTATATATTTAGATATATTTTTATATATATATATATTATATATATATATATATATATATATATATTTATATATTATTATATATTGATATAAATATCTCTAAGTTCAGAGTATTTTTTAATTAAATATGTAACTGTAACAATCGATTGATGTATTATATTTAGTTATCAGAAGAGCTTATAAGAAATTCTTCATTTACAAAAAAAAAAAAAAAAAAATATCTTAAACGTGGGTTTTATTATTGGTTGTTATTTTTATTGTTATTATTTAGTTTGTTATTTTGAAAAAAAATGTGTTTTTTTGAAATTTTATTTTATTAGTTATAAGTTTACTTATTACTCTGATTGGAAGAACAGGGATCTGCCTGTTATTATTATTATGTTTTTCGAACAATAGAATGTTACAGGGGACTATTTGCTTCGTAGTCTTTGAGTTAGTACAAAATTTTATCAGTATGATTATCGAGTGTTGTCAATACTCATTGGACTGTGTGGACTAGATTTTGGTTATCTTAAGATCTTGGACGTGTGTTATATTATATAGTTATATATTATATATATATATATATTTTTATTATAATTATTTTATATTATAGATTTATTATATATATATATATATTATATATTTATAAATATTATAATAAACTTTATAATATTTATATATATTTATATATATACGTATTTAATATATAATATATTATATATATTTTATATATATATATATATCTAATATATATATTTATATATTAATATATTCTTTCTTTCTTTCTTCTTCCACTTCCTCTTCTGAATGAGGTGCGTGACAAGCATGGAAAAGAAAAGCAGTAGTAGGAGAACATGACAACGTCGAAAAGAAGCCGCCTATACCGGCCCCTCTGTACATTAATTGTGAGAGCTTCGCAACAGAGCAGAAAATCCACACCTTAGCATCATAGGACCGCGACGGACCTCACTGGTAATCGTCAATTTGTACGGTTCATCCCGGCCAGGTGCGGCCAAACCATGCCCCCCTCAACCGCCTTCTCTTTAGTCAGTGCACTGTTCTCTCGCTTGCCAACTACATTCTTCCTTCAGAATCCGTTCACGCTCAATCCATTTCTCTTCGGTCTCCCAGCCGGTCGTTCAAAACACTCTCCACTTACTCGCTTAAGCCAATAGCTATTCCCACGATTGAGAACCAAATCAATTATTTCATTTTTCTCTGATCATTTTAAAGAAAACTTCTTAGCGTTATTCCGTCACTTTAGTTTTTTTTCACACCTAGCATGCCCCTAGTGAGAGGTAACACATTGAACTTTAGATTATACTTCTTATTCCAGACCTGTCTCACTACCATTACGTAACACAGCTGGGTACAACAAACCCTATGTAGCTCTACCGCATCAAGACTTGTCCTTTTACATCCACTAATTTGCACCAGCACCTTCCTGCCATTCACAACTTTCCTATAACTCTCATCATCCGTTCGCTTCTCATCAACACGATACCCTAATATTTAAATCGACACTGCTCCGTGCTCATCATTCTAAACTAATTCACACTGAGGCTGTCCTACTCACAACTAAACCTCCTACGTCTTTATCTACGTTTCACTTCAAACATCTCTTATACCCTGCCAAATCTCTCACAATCCTTCAAACTCTTTCGACTCCCCCCACAAACCATTCATCCGCTAGATAGGCTAGAGCACCCTCCCCTGTCTCCTTCTCCATCTTCTAAACCTTTCCGATCCCCACCTCGAATCATAACCCCATCCATATTACACATTGAATACAAGGAGACATAAACAACCTGTTCACTCGGCTAATTAATCCTAAACCAATCACCATTACACCATTTTATTCTTACACACGTTCCCTATCGTATAAACTATTGATTCCATTCAGAATGCGCTGACACCAAACATTATCACTATATGCATAGAGTTCCTCTATTTAACTATCTACGCTGTTGTAATCCATAAAAACCTAATATATTTATTCTTTTCCTCCTATTTCTTCAATTATTTTTGCCTTGCTTGTAAAGATTTGATTCACACATCTCTACCACTCCTAAACCGCACCTTGTCTTCACCAATCAGGTCCTCAGTCACTCGACGCACTTTTCGACAGATACCAGCCTTACCTTCCCACCAAACTCAAAAACTTTCCCCTATAATTTCTACAGTTCCCTTTTTCCATTACCCTTATCCAAGGGTACTATTACGGCTTCCTCCATCCTTGGAACTATACCCTGAATAAACGCTTTATTACACAAATTCCAAATCAATCAATCACATCTCGCCTCCGCTCTTGATGATCATTTACTAGTAATTTCATCTTATACCTGCAGTTTACCATTCTTCCACTTCTCACCTACCCATACTCCTCTTACTTAATAACTCATCCAAATACTTTCCTTCTTTGCACACCAAAAACCCACATTCACTAAACCTCTATCATTACTGCTCTAAATATGTGCAGATTTTCGAAGTGTTTTTCCCACTCTCTCACATCCATTTCATCGTTTTTATGGCATCAAACGAGCTCTTCATTCAGATTCCCCTGTATTTCTTTTCATTCAGGTGTCTTCTTTAGTGGAGTACACTAATCTGGTTATGTCTCATTCATCCTCCTCTCCAAATGTCATTTACCTCTTATCTATATCTATATATATATATATATTATATATTATTATATTATGTATATATATATATCTATATATTATTTATATCTATGTATATACTATTATATATATATTATATATATTTATAATTACTGTTATTATTATTACTTATATTATATAGTATATATTTGAATATATATATTAGTAATATATTGTATATATTTATATATAATATATATTATTATATTTTACTATTATATATATATATAATCTACTTACTATTATATAATATATATACTTTTATATATGTTATATATTTGAAACTTTCCTTTGTATTTTACTTATATATTATATATATTATATTCTATATATATTATATATATTAGTATATATATATATTATATATATATATTTATATTATATATTATTATATTTATATTATATATATATAAATATATATATACATAATATATTATTATCATTATATATAGTATATAATATATATATATATATATATATATATTCTATATATATATATATATATATAGTACATTATCATCCCATCGACTTCTTTTCACTTTGGGAAACAGTTTCTGTATATCTAGTATATTTCCGTTTAAAATTTTGATTTCATATTCCATAAGATTATCCCATATCTATCTGTCTTTGTGTTTAGTTGCTAACTATTTTCTCGCTCTTACAGATGTTATAGAGAGTGCTTTATTTTAATGATTTAGTTATGTATCTGGCATTTAAATGTAAAGATAAAT
Organism: Trachelipus rathkii; assembly: GCA_015478945.1. NCBI lineage: Eukaryota > Metazoa > Arthropoda > Malacostraca > Isopoda > Trachelipodidae > Trachelipus > Trachelipus rathkii. The sequence continues at coordinate 22,829 of JABUQX010090153.1, read as the reverse complement.
TTTATCATTTTTTTGACTTGATATTCATTTCGCCATTCCAATTTTTTGGTCATTCAAAAATACGTAACATGCCAGGACCCACCATGATGTTGATCTTTCAGCTCAATGTGGCGATTCTTTGTGAGCTGTTTGGAAGATGTTTGGAATTAACAAGAGGAAAAAGGAAGATAAAAGTTGCAAACGTAGGTGGAATGAGGGTAAGATGAACCAGTGTGGAAGAGGATGTGGGGATTACAGGGAATACGAAGTTTTTGGAAGAAGGCGAAAGAGGTTAAACCGTGAAATAAGGTGATCTGGCATATAATAATGAATGCGGTCGGTTGCTTTCGTAACTGTGAGGATGGATGAGAAGGGTATGGAGGGACACTTCGATAAACCTGATAGATTGGCCAAGAGTATGAAAGGTGCTGTAGTGAATGTATGTGGTTTGATGTTGCAAGAAAAATGGGTAGGGTTAGAAAGTTGAAAAATGGTAAATCTGCAGGCATAGATGGAATTACTGGTTGAAATGATCAGAATGGAGGCGATGTGGTGATTGAATGGTTTGGACGTTGTGTAAAAGCGTTATGGAGGGATAGTTCCAACGGGATGGAGGAGAGCCCGTATATCCTTTATAAAGGTAAGGGGATGTAGGAACTATAGGGAATTTGTTATATGAGTGTTTGTAGGAAGTATATGTGTATTTTGATTGAAGAGTACCTTCCCGGTGAGTGATGGACTGATTGGTGTGGTTCTTAGAAGTGGTGAGATGTGTGGATCAAAATTTGATTTTGAAACAAGTGATTGAGAAGATACCTGAGGAGGCAGGGATATCATATATATTTTAGGTTTTATGTGATCTTACGCTCTATCAAAGGTTGTTACCGCCCAGTGTCTTTTTCTCTTGTTTTTTTTTTATAGTGCGAAGTCTTCCTGTAAGAAATGTTCGAGTTTTTTTTTTTTTTTTTTTTTTCTTTTTTTTTTTTTTTTTCTCTTGTTTGTACATTTTTTTGGTGTTTTTATGTGTCTGTTTATTGATTTTTTTGTGTTTTTTTATGTTCCTTTTTCTTTTTGTATGTGTTTTTTTTTATATTTTTTGTTATTTTTATTTTTTTTTTATTTTTTTTTTTGTTTCTTTTATTTCTTTCCTGATTTTTTTGTTTGTTGTCGTTTCCTGTTTTTCTTCTGTACATGTGTCTCGTTGTTTTTTTTTTGTTGAGACGACTATAGTTATTATGCTAGTTTGCTCGGTCTCTGTCATATAGATGTTTCCTCTGATCTCTTTTTGACTCGATAGTTGTTCTTTTTTTTAATATTTATTTTTTCGTTATTTGTGTGTTTGTGTGTTTTTGTGTTTTTTTTTTTTTTTTTTTTTTTTTTTTTTTTTTTTTTGTGTCTTTTTTATGGTCCTTTCTTTCCCCTTTCTTCTATTTTCGCTTTTTTTTTTCTCCATGCATCACCGCGATCGTGCTGTTGTTGCTCCGGTCTCCACGCTCCTACTATCTCCGTCTTTCAGTTCATCCTTTGTGTTTTTTATTTTTTTTTTTTTTTTGTTTGTTATATATGTATCATGGATGTATTCATTGAAGAAGAATTTATATTATTGTGGTTGTGGTGGCCAGTGGGGATTGGGCGTGTTGATGTTATAGTATTGAGATTGCAAGGAGAGTGGAGGGTGCCCGGTTTATTGTACGCTGTTGAGTTTTGTGTGGTGAAGCTGAAGAGAGTTTGGGAGAATTGGTAGGGTTTGGCAAGGTGTGTTAAAGGAGGGGGTTTGAAGTAATGTAGGATCAAGAATAAGGTTTGTGTGGGTGGTGAGTGGGAAGTGGTTTGCTGTGTATATGTGAAGTACATGTCTTATATGGTTGACAACTCGGACACAAAATATCTGAGCATTTAATATTTAGAGATATCATATATTGGATATTAAGGGCACGAATGCTGCAAATTGTAGTAGGAGTGTGAATGGTGGGGATAGGTGGTGGTGCTCAATTTAACTCTTGGTTTATGTAAGGGACTAGTCATTGGTGCGCAAGAGGTTTTTCATGGGGTATTGTTGTTTTACCGTGCTTATGATAGTAGTTTAACTTTGGCCCTGAATAAGTGTATAATTTAGATACAATTTTTCTTGAGATGACAACCTTAGGCTGGCCGCGAGTACGAGGTTCACTAGGGTCTATCATTTTTCCGTACCGTGATTGGCGCTCGATAATTTTGTGGTCCTCGATCTTTATATTTGCCATGGTGCGTTAGATGTAATCCCTGGAATACGCGCGTGTTCCAAAACCACCATGTTTGGATCCCTTGGTTATGTAAGACAGATGGTGAGCCCTGCTTTTGAACACCCGGTGGAGAGAAATTATATGTTACACGTGATGACCGCTCCATTTCTCGTGATCTCTTCATTGGGTAAATTCTTACCAAATTCATAGAGAGTGATTTATCTAGGGTATCTTTCACTAGCTTACTTGGCCTTTCATAGTTTTTTTTGTTTTGGGTAAACTATATCTTTCCCATGAAACATGAATCCGAAAAATTGTGTTTAAAATCGCTTACCGAAAGTTTCCTTTTCGGTGGCCGCTGTTCCCTAGTATTACTCTCGACGCGCGCACTCACAATCACTTGAACGATTGATAAATTGTTGCCTTTGTGCATTGATACTTTAAGTCAAGGGTTAACAATCTTATTTGCGAAGGTTTGCGTGTAAAATATTTTTAAAAATCAATAATTACTTCTTTGTCAAAATCCAAATTTCTTTAGTTAAACTTTTTCATTTCGTATTTCATTCGGCTACATTCTTATCTACAGTATTCAACCATGGTTGATATCATTAACATTGTAAGTTAAACATGGTTATTATAGATTAATATTTTTTGTGTTTGTCTTTTTTTAAAGCTCGATGCGGAAGGCTATCATAGAAATGGGCCCGAAAAAAAATTTTTTAGTTTTGTGTTATTGATAGTCTTATTTTTGAGTAGTTATTATAGTTCAAGACAATACATAGTCAAATGAAATAGTGTAGCATCAAGCTAGAATGGAAACTGTAGAAGCAGTTTAATCTGTTAGGGATCTGTTTAGTTGTTGTAATATGGTTAGTAAACACACTTTTTAAATGACAAATATTATTTCTTAATAACTTTTAATAAAATGCGAAGGTCCATACTGTGCAATGTATCCATTGATCCCCCAAACCCTATACTAACGGGGGCTCACACGTGACCTACTATATCTTAATTTATACGTATATTATTATATATATCTATACTGTATATTTATCAAAAATCTATTCATGTATACCTTTCTCCCTCTATTCTTTATTATACTAATATTTTACATAATATAATATATATAGAATATATATTATAATATTATATACTATAATATATATATATTTATGTATATATTAGTATATCTATATTATTATTTATATTATATATGTTAATATCTATATATTATATATTTAATTATAATTATTATATATAATATAATATATACATGTATTAGTATTAATAAATATATATACTAATATATATATATATATTATAATTATACTATATTACATTAGGCTCCGATATGATCGCATTATGATATATTTATAGTGTTTTGTTTGAGTGTAAGATTTACCCATTGTCGAAGAGAAATATTTTGTTCTCGAGCAAGTGCATATAACTGTTTCTCAATTCTAATCAGAAAATTTGACGGCAAACAGAAAGAAGAAACCTTTTTGAAATGACATGCGTATCTGGCTGCATTTTCGCTGGGTGGAACTACAGCGGAACGTAGTCAAGCGGAATTTTCGCGCAGTCACAGGGTTAATGCGTTAATGAACCAAGCTACTTGCAACCCACCATTTGTTCCTATATTTAGAAATGAAAATATAATTAGGAAGTCTCTCTTTGTGTTTAAAGTAACTACTAGAGCAACCCCTGATGCTTAGTCCTCTACCAAAAAGTTCGGTTAAAATTATTAAAAAATTGACCCCCTAAGTTGAAAGTGTTATTTTGAAGATGGACCAGTCAGAACAAAATGCTAGCCTCTCCTAAAAAATCAATGCATATTTAAAATTGTCACAAAAAGATTTCGATAACATTAGCTGAAAGCCATGGCCTTTCATTGCCATCTGTTCGACCACGGCGAAATGCGACGCGTAGTGCTGGTTGAAAACGCCCCAACACACTGACGGGTGTTCGATGACATACTATTCTCAGCTAGTAAGGTATTTAGTATGAGATCATGCAATCTCTATGCTCGTTTTACTATGATACCAGTATATCTTGAAACCCATTGACTACCTTTACACAGTTAAAATTTCAGTTAAGAGTTAACAACTTCTAAGAATTCTTGTTTAATAATATAAAAATTTATTTACTGTGAAAGTGATAAGATGAAATTATATCATATTAAATAGAGAAGAAAAATCTATCTATAATTGCTAGTAAAATTACAGATAAAATATTTAGATTTACGTAGTAAACAAAAAAATTAAAAAGTTAAAAAAAAAAAGAAAAGAATGAATTACCTTTGATCTCGAATTACTTTCTATGAGCCAATTTTGTACCTCCTCCAGCTTTCTCTTTTGTGAATAGCAACATCATCTAGTTTTAATGGTGGGAATTCATCTACCCAGGGATTTTGGCAAACCCTTTTAGAAGCCTATTAGATTCAAATTTATATCCAAATATAAAATATGTTACGAAAGTGCAAAAATCAGTAAAAATACTGTATATATTATATTTATATTATATATTATATTATTACTTTATTATGATCAATAATATAGGTAATAATATAATATATATATACGACAATATTATATATATATATATATATATAAACTATATAAAAATATTTAATAGTATAATATTATAGTATATATAATATACTATATACCCTGATTAATATAAATATTACATATAATATATATATAAATAAATATGTTATAGGAAGAATATATATTCACTATCCAACATCCCGATATCTAATACTTACATATCATATATAATACTAAATCGCTCATACTTAGTTACTATACTGATATAGCTTATATTATATATAGTACTTACCGTATATAACTAACTAAGTACTAAACAGATAAGTATCCTCCTACGTAGATTCTAGTACTATCTCTCGCGCGTTCTATTATTTACAGTTAAAATAAGTTAACAACATATTCAATTCTATATTAACTATATATGTATATGTACATATATACTAAATGCTAAATATATATATATAATTGTATTATTATATAGATAATATATATAAATACCATACTATATGTGTTGATTTTGATGGGATGAGAAGGAATAGAAAATATTCTTGGCGATGAAGGAGTATAGTTAAGGAGGAGTAATGTGTGTAGGGTGAGAAAGTTGAAAGAATGTGATAAATCTGCAGATATAGAGAATGATTACTAGAAAATGATCAGGAGCGATGAAAGGAGGTCGATTTGATGGGGATTGATTTAGTGAATTTGTGAAGTGTGTAATAAGCTTTGATGTAGATAATCCAAGAGATCGCATACTACGTTGAGAGCGAATAATAGTTTACCTTGTATAAGGTAAGGAGAAAAGGGGAAATAAGTCTTATTGAGGTTTAGGGAAGAGTATATGCTGGTATTTTGCGAAAGACTGTTCGTCGAGTGACTGAGGACTGATTGTAAGAAACAAGGTGGCTTAGGAGTGGTAGGAGGATGTGTGGATCAAAATCTTTACATTGAAACAAATGATTGACAAAATGATGGAGAAGAAGAATAAATTATATTTAGTTTTATGGATTTACAATCAACAGGCGGATGATAGAGTTAATAGGGAAGCTTTATGGCAGGTATATATATGGTGTTGGTCGTAGGCTTTCTGAATGAATCAAAAGTATGATGACGATAGTGAAGCATGGGTTAAGAATAGAGAATGGTTGCTCAATGGTAATTGGTTGTAGGATTAATAGTATGAACAGGTGTTTATGTCTCCGTTATTCAATTGTATATGGATGGTTATGAAAGAATCGAGGGGAATGCAGAGAATGGTGTTAGAATGGTGAAGAATGAGATGAGTGGAGGGGCCCTAGCCGTTTAAAATAAGCCAGATGATTTGGTTTAGTGTGGAGAATCTGAAGAGAGTATGGTGAAAGATGGTAGAGAGATTTGCAGGGTATGTAAAAGGAGTGTTCAAAGTATCAATATGGATAACTGTGCGGTAGAACTAAGAGAAAAAAACTTCTTAATTACTTTATATAATTTACCTATACATATATTACTTACCGTATCAATTGACTTTAACCTCTATTATACTTTAACTCACATTTTACCTTGGTTTCAGCAGCTGGAGCAATATCTGAGTTTAAATACTATCAGCCTTCGGATAATTAATGCTCCTCGGATAGGAAGGTGAACCGAACAGATGATGCAGAGTGTAGTAGGAAAGTTGGTTGAATGGCAGGAGGTTGCTGGTGCATTAAATCGTTGGGAATGTAAAAGGACTAAGTCTTGAGTTGCGTTAGAGTCTACATGATGTGGTTATGTATGTTTACCTGTGTATTTCATCATGTAGTTGGAGACTATGTCTCGTGAATAAGAGAAATATTAGATCTCCTAGTATACGTTTTTCGCAGATGAGTTCTATCAGGCTATGAGTGCAAAACCCTCCAAGTGTAGACCTACTGCTTTAGCGCGTGAGTGGAAAATTAATAAACATGAGGGAATGAAACGTATCGAGAGAAGTCTTGAGGCCTATAAACGTTGCTTGAAGAAAGGGGTAAAATGAAAAAGAGAATAAATGAAAGTTATTGTTGAAATGTTTGGTCACGTTGAAAGTAGAATGATAGTCGGTTGGTAACGGAGTATCATCGAGCAGACGCCTGTGTGGGAACAGACCGCTGTGCGACACCAGCTCCGTACACCACGAAGAGATAAGTGGATTGAAGACGGTGAACGAATGATGCTCTGAAAGGAGAGAAATGGAGTTGCAGAGGCGAGAATAAGACACAGATCGTCGCACTAATATAGACACGGTAGCGAAAGCAGACATTGGCGGGGTTTGAATCCGGGGGCATGGTGTGCCCATCTGGGCCAAGATGGAACCCTTACATGAACGATTTACCATTAGTGAGGGCTACCGTCGCGGTTCCCATGAGCTTTAGCGTGGATTTTCTGATCTGTGACGAGCTTTCACTAATTAATGATACAGAGGTAAAAGGGCGGCTTTCTTTTCGACATTTGTCATACTCTCCTTCGCTGTTTCTTTTCCGATGCTTGTAGCGCCCCTTACTCCCAATCTTGGGAAAATAAGGTAGGTGAAGAAAGAAAGAAAGAAAGAATATATATATATAGTACTAAATAAATACTATATCTTATCATCTTAAATAAATATTACTATATATATTTTAATATATAGTATATACTTATAATAGGCGTTATCATAGATTACATATATATACTTAATTATATATATAATATAACTTATATAACTTATATATATATATAATACTCAATAATCACTATAAAGTGCATGAAGATGTAGCTATATACAACTATATGTAAATACCTAAGTATCATGGTTATATAAAAAGGCGTATATTAGAAGGCGCTGTAAGAGTGAGCAGCAGGCCACTCTGCTCGGTTCTGAAGTGAGGAATTAGATTTACCTGACATGGATATAGACATAGAAGTTACCCTAGAGCCACTACAAATCAAATATATATATATATAATACGACCTATATATATATAATAGTACTATAACTATATATATATATTTATAATATAAATATATATATATATAATAATATATATATATTATATATAGTGGGACTTAAAAAAAAAAGTTCGTTTTTTTTTTAAAGAAAAAAAAACACGTTTTTTTTTAAAAAAACCACAAAGCCCAAAATTTTTGTTTTTTTGTTTTTTTTAAATTACTTCTATTTTCATATATATCAAGTCTTTTTAGGTATTAGCATTAAAATACAGTAATAGTTACAATTATGCTTAAAGAGGTAGCAATATATAGAGTAGGATGTTATATTAGTAAATTTCTATTTATATAATAAAGGGAAAATAACGATTACATCACAGGATCTGCATTATTATTATTATTATTATTATTATGATTATTATATACTATATATAGATATATATAATATATTATTAATATATAATATATACTATATATTATATATAACTATATATATATATATATATATAATATATTATATATATATATATATATATATATAGCTATATATACCTATAGAACCTTTATATATACATATATATACCATATAGCAATATATATATAAATATATATATATATATAATAAGCTATAGAAGTATATATATATATATATATAATATATATATATATATATAATATATATATATATATATATATATAAAAGCCTAGCTAGAAAGCCCAGCCTTACCCCCCCCCTCATTACCATTAATTATAAGGATCGTCACGTCAGAAAATCGAACCCATAGCTCACGGACTGCACATAGCGCACCTCACACTATGCGAAATCGTCAGTTAAGTGTTCATCCTTGCCCAGTGGGCCACAACAGACTCCCATCAGAAAACCCCGCTAGCATTTTTCTCTCCTATTATGCCACCTTTATTCTCGCCTCTGCCAAACTCACATTTCTGCCCTTCAGACATTCGTTACTGACTCAAACTTTCTTCGATCTCCCAGTCGGTCGCGTTTCCAACACACTTCGCCCACTTATTACATCCGCTTAAAACCGACTATCAATCATCCTTTCCAGATGACCAAACCATCTGAACATATGTTCATTATATTCTCTCGTTTACCTATTTCTTCACACCACAAACTCTCAAATGCTTTCATTCTTCAATTTATCAATTCTTCCACACCAGCATGCCCCTAAGATTGTCCATCTGAACACATTGAACTTTAGATCATATACTTCTTATATTCCAAACCATAGTCTTACTACTATACAATAACACAGGTAACAACATTCCGTCATGTAAGCCCTTGCACTCTAAAGACTTAGTCCCTATACATTAACCAACGATTTTATCTGCACCAGCCACCTCCCTGGCATCCAACATATACCCTTAAATATTTTAAACTCAGACACTGTTTCCAGCTGCTCACCATCTTCTAACATAACCTCACACTGAGACTGTCCTCACTCACAAACCATAACCTTATCTATATCTACGTTACTTTCAAACCCCTCCTTTTACACACCCTGCGCAAAATTCTCTACCAATCCTCTCAAACTTCTTCATAGTGTTTGTGCCACACAAACGCTCAAATCACCGCATTATAATAGGAAGGGCCACCTCACACTCTATCTCCATTCTCCACTCATTCTAAGCACCATTTCCTGTCACGCCCCCTCAATCTCTTTCATAACCCCATCCATATACAAATTGAATAACCAAGGAGAACAATTAACACAACCCTGCCTCACTCAGCCATAATACTAAAACCCAATCACCTTTGCAACCATTTATTCTTACACACGCTCACTATCGATCATACTCTTTTGCATTCCATTCAGAAGCCTACACCAACACTATATATCACCAACACCTGCCATAGAGCGTCCTTATTTAAATCCCATCAATATTCCCTGTTGCAAATCATAAAAAACTAAATACTAATTTATCTTCTTCTGCCCTCATTTCTCTATCATTTGCTTCAATGTAAAGATTTGATCCACAAATCCTTTCTTACTCCTAAACGCACCTTGTTTCTCCCCAATCACCCATCAATCACTCGAGGAATTCTTTACCAATAATACCCAAATAATCTTCCTCCTATAACACCAATAAACTAATTCCCAATAATAAATTTCTACAGTTCCCTTTATCTCCTCTATCCTAATTATATAAGGGTACTATACTGCTTTAACTTGCAATCCCTCCTAAGAACTGATAACCCTCCGATTAAACGCTTTATACACAACTTCAAGAATCCAATCAATTCAAAATACGTGCCATCTGCAGTTCTTGACATAGTATCACCAGTAATTTCATCTATACCTGCAGATTTACCATTCTTCAACTTATCTTACTCTACCCATTTCCTCTTCTTTGCTAATTACCTCATCCCCCCCAAAATACTATTTCGTTCTTGCACCATCAAACCCACACCACACATTCACTATCACTCTTCATTACCCAATATTATACAGATTTCGAAGCTGTTCTTTCCCCACTCCTTCACACTACCCATTTCCATCCAGTACAAAAACAACCATCCCATTCATTATTCTTAGCAGATTAATCCTATTCTAATTTTTAACCTTTCGTGCCTTCCTTCAAAGGAGCTTCCATATTCCCCTTGTATGTCCCCATCATCCTCCTTCCAAACTCTTCCATTACCTCTCTTTTCTCTTACGTATGCATCTTTTCAGCATATTCTTTTCCTCCTTATATAATTCCAACATCTTTCTTTGAAACTTCATCATTTGCTTTATATATATACAACCCCGCTTTTTTTTTACTTTTAACTGCTTGCATCAACTTTAATTCCACCACTCACTGTTAAGCATTCTACTTCCTACATTAGCACACCCACATACTCTTTTTGCACTGCTAACCATTGCGTCCAGATTTATTTAGTTTCAGCTTGTTCACATTCAACGTGATGTACTTGCGAACTTTAAATGCTTAAGCGATACTTCCTCACTATGACGCTTGGTATGTCGAGCATAAACTTCTCTGACGGCATTAATGTGTTACACCTTTCCTTCAGTAAGTCACCATATGCTGTGCTCCATCCAAGTCCCACTAATTTAATCTTACATAGAACAACATGAAGATCTGATATCCCATTTCTAAACACCTCACTGATTAAACATCCAACAATTTATAAGCTACTTGCAACATTCTCATTCTTCAAACCAACACTAATATCATATCATTACTTTCTTCACTTCGTTACACATCTTACCACTACCAACTCTAGTTTAACTTATCGGCAATTCGGGGTGTTTCACCACCCGAGAGAGTATTATCTTCAGCACATATCTTCCTCCTCAAACTATAAATCAATCAACCTCCTACCATTCTCATTTCTCCTCAAACACCCAGAACCACCTGTTAAACCGTCCTTTTTGAGATCATACATATGTTTATACTAAATATATGATTGCATATATATATATATATATATATTATAATAAGTATATATATATAATATATATATATATAAAAATCTGTCATTAATAGTCAATATTTAGGCCTAGAATTGGTATTGGTACTACTGTATAATTTGTAATATAGAATACAAAAGGGTAATTTAATAAAAAACAAAAAAATACATTTTGTTAAAAAAAAAACCTTTAAAAAAAAAAAAAAAAAAAAATTAAAAAAAACCGTTTTTTTCACAACCCCTATTTAATATATATATATATATATATATATATATAGTATGTATGCAACTGTACATGTATATATATTATATACTACTATATATATATATATATATTATATATATAATAATATAAATAAAGATATAAGACATATATGGAGAACTAAAAAAAAACTGAGATATAAAATAAAAATTTATATATTCTACATATATAATATATATATATATAATTAATATTATTATATATATATATAATATATATATATTACTATAATATATATAAGAAATTCACGTGCACCCAAGAACGTTATTATAAATATACTATAGTTTTAAAGGGCACTGAATAATATTTACAAATATTCAAATCCTCAAATGTTGAACATACACAAACTTTTCTGAATTTGTCTAGATCAGAATAACTTAAAAAAAATTTTTAAAATAAATTTTTATAGTGCTGCAAGCTTATATATTCTTGGTATATTAAATACTGTAATAATAACAGGAATAATAAGGTACTAAATATATATATAATTATAAATATATTCATATATATATAATATATATAATACTGAATTATATAAATTATAATACTTATTTATATAGTATATATATATCTTTACTAATATATAACCTATATATATATATCAGTATTTATCATTAGAATTACACCTGACGACTGACTGATTAGCCCAGTGATAAATGATTAATTTATCTTACAGGTAAAAAGGGTAGTGAATTTTGTTTTGTTTCTATTGCTTTTGTGCTGAATTCGGATCTGATATTAACTGATACTACCTATTACCATGCAGTTTACAAATTTACTAACTAAATATTTAAACTAAATTCTGACCTAGATCAAATTTTATATTGGAAAATCAGTTGGAGAAGTAATAAGGAGACAGAATGATTCACTTAAAAATGCAGTGTAAACTCCAATGAAATTCGTAGACCACATACCGTACTACAGTAGCATTTATTAATTTTATTTTTAGAGAAGTTTTTAAAAGATTCTAAAGCTATTAAATTACTGTAATAACATTTCATTAAGCATAATTAAGATTTAAAGCAATATTTTCTAGGAATGGGGAGTTGGGACTCACAGGGGTGGCAAAAAGCCATGGATATTCGGCTTTTGGCTATGGATATTGCCATTTGATCTTTATTATGAATATTATAAGGGTCAAATAGGCCAATTAACCATAGCCAAAAAGCCAAAAATTCGTGGCTTTTTTCCAACCCTGGTTGGGAGCCAGGAGATGTTCTCTGACTCCTGACTTTAGTTTTTAATATCCCAGTCCTGTGTCACATAAAACAATATCACCTATATAATAAGTGGAGAAATATCCTTTTGAATTCTTTGTAATGGCTTTGGTATTTTTTTAACTTACCGTAATTATTTGACTCATACTATATTTTTAAAATGCACAGCTCTGACCTATCATGCTTGAAAGTATAGAGGAATGCATGAGGGTTCAACACTATTTAAATAAACTTCATGGTTGAAAAGTGCCAAATAAAATTAAAAAAAAAAAGTGCAAGGTTCTTCACCTGGGTTATTCTAATAAGAACTTCAATTCTGAAATGTGTGGGGAAAGGTTTGAGTCAGTGGATAAAGAAAAAGACCTGGGTGTGCATACAAGTAGTAATTTGAAAGTGTCATAGCAATGCTTAGAAGCCAGGAATATAGTCAATGTTAATCAAGATTGCAAAGTCGAAGGTGGAGTGGGAAATTTTTTCAGAACTGGGTTACATTTTTAAAAAGGTGGAACCAGAGCCAGAGCAAAGAAATTTTAAAATTTTGGAGTCAGAGCTGAGTATTTTATAATGCTAGAGTTGGAGCAGGCAAAAACATTTATCAGTTTTGCAGCCCTGATGTTAATTACAAAAGTAAAGAGGTGATCAGTAAGCTTTATAATGTCTATGTTAGACCACTGATTAAATATTGTGCACAAGTTTAGGCTCCTTATCTAAGAAAAGACATTAATATGCTGGAGGCAACATAGCATAGAGCAAGAAGAATGATTTTTTTATTTAAAAATTAAAAATAAGGAGTTAGGGTTGGGCAGGCGTGGACCGGGCCAGTCGACTTCTTTAGAGGGGTTGATTCAGTCCACTCTAAAATAAATAAAAATAATAAAAAAAATAAAAAAAAAAATTTCGCTCATTTAATAGCACACGCTAGTACTACAGTTATTATTTAGAGTCATCTTTAATTCTAGAAAGTTTTTATATTTTTAAAAAATGTAATAAATAGGGTACATAGTAATGTCAACCTTCAATAGAATTTCACTTATGCTTTATGCTCATGCCGACTATAGTAGAGCCGTGATTACAAAAAAAAAAATTTTCCAAAAAGTGCATTTAGGGGAGAGTCGGTTTGGTTATGATGATCCTTATATTTATACTCTAAAGTGGTCCGTCACCCCGCCCGACGCTACCTAAAGTGGTCCAAGTCACCCCGCCCGACGCTACTAGAAAGGTTTTATGTAGGAAGGAGATTTCTTTTGAAGCATATTGATTAGGTTTTATCTATGTTAGAGTTGTTAGTTAACATTCGAATTGCAGATGTGGATATGTAGTATTTTTCCATTACAGGTAAGTCACAATAGGTGTTTACCATATTTGTAATCATAGATAGAGAGAAAGTTACTGTACATTCTTACTTATTTTTCAATCACCTGATGATCTGATTAAGTTTGGGACATGTTAACCACTGTGGTAAATGATAGTAGCTATCTGTTTCATATCCTTTAAGAAATAGTGTTGTGAGTCAATATCATAGATGTCAAGTATAGTATATTTGGATGGACTACATTTAAAGCCATTCTTGAATGTACTATAGTTCCGTATATTTTAGTACTTGGACAATGTTAGATCAAAGTAAGCGTATAGTTGCATTTTTGAATCAGAGTTGTCTATTTTATTAGTAATGTATTTGATTATATATATATGTTGATATTATTGGTTTGTTTACATTTTTTTCTTTAGTTCACCACTATCGCATTGCTTACGGTGGGGTACCTTTTAAGGTTGCGGGCCTAAGTAAATAAAAATAGAGAAAGAAACCCCAGCCTCATTTATGCTTAATGCTCAATAGTCATCATCTAGCACTGAGTGCTGATTGGGCTTGAAGTGAGGGGAAGATTAAAAATACATTGGGAAAAATAGAAGACAAGGAGTTCAACAGAACAGATAGTAGCTGTCGAAAAAAGAAGCACCACAATGAACTAAAGTCTGGGATTTTCAACACTCACACAATATTCATGACAATAGTTAAGGCAGCACCCATGTGATTGAGGGTCAACTCCCCCTTCATTTGCGCAGTTATGTACCTATAGCAAGAGTAGATTAGTACCACCAATGTCATGTTCACGAATAGTGGGTCTAAGTGAAGTTTGAAAGAAGAGGGACAGAGCTGCGTATTAGGTCTCTAGCTTAGACCAGCCCAATCTAATATGGAAGTGGAGCCAGAACTCCCCCTCCTCTCCAATGTGAGAAAGCAGTACTCTAACAACTATAGACGAATAAGGCCCCTTAATATGATATTAATCTTGCAGTTATTGCTTTCAGAGGAAATAAATTCCTTCAACCTGACCTGAACTCCCAGTCCTTTTTTGAGGCCACCTTAGCAGTCATTTTTATTTATAATTTTGCCTAATATATTGCAACATGTGTATGTACATAATAATGGAATTGGGTAACTAATTATATTTTTTTAAATTTTCATAATGAAAGAATATAAAATTTGACAAGATTGTAAGCTCATTACCTAAAGCATAATATGATATACTATACATTTATTAATAGGACTTGTCACTATTTTAGTATTCTTGTCTTAATTATATATTTTCTACTATAACTCTTTCATGCTTAAAGATTCATTGACAACAAATTTTTGAGTACCTATATATCTGCAATATGTGTCTCTGAATACCTAAGGTTTTTGGCCATGACCATAATAAACCGAAATATGTCTATATAGGAAATTATAGTCCTACTTTCTAGAACCATATTATCCTATTTTTAATAGTTGAAAATGGTTCACCCAAAGGTTTAAATTAAAGGCATACACTTGCACTCTTCCCAAGTAATGAAACAAAATTTCACATGCAACTTTTGAACAAGTTTGGATTAAGTATCAGTACCCATTAATAAAATTATTGGTACTATCATCATAATTTTATGGGTCTTCTGAATTTAATTGTGTATAATCTAATACTTATACAAACATAATTGAACAAGAACAGTATTCATATCCTTAGTGATATATTAATAAATGGCCTTTACTTTGATATAGATATTGACAAGGTGGGCTTGCATTTATTCCACGAGCATAGGTTGCATATTATCATGTAGTGTTTGGGTTTCGTGTGTAATTGTAGGGCCACCACTGCATCTCGTCATGTTATACTATTTTTTGAGAAAACTATAAACATTTAATAACACAAATGGTTATAAAATTTGTAATTTGTAATTTTTCCTTACTATTTTTGTTCATTTTAAAATATTTCATATATAATAATTATGTAAAAAGATGAACGCTACGGAAAATCACTAACAACTTACTTCTATCACCCCCATTCTTAGATTGTGACTTGAGTCTGACTAACAATTTGTAAGACCGTTATCGGTTTTTTCAGTTTGTGCTTACGCTCGATAAGAAATGCTTACCTCTATTTTTAGCATCTGTAAGTTGTTGCGTGTCATAAACGAACGCTCCGGATGCGTCAGTAAAAGTCTAACTTGTTGTTTACCAAACAACGCGAGGCGCTGTGTTGATGGAGAAATTCCGTTTGTAATATAGCAGGAAAAAAAAGAGCCCCCATAACTAACATAGTGTTAATAATTACTTAAAAAGATAACAGCTGCGTCGAGACACTGTTTGTGATGGAGTTTTATCAATTTGAAGAAATTAGATTTTAAGCTTTAATTTTATTGAATGAAACTTCATCAATTCAAACGGTCAGACACCAAGCCCCCATCTTATTTGTTTACATTTTTTCGAAAGAACGTGCTTAATTCGGCAAGAACGGTAAATAGCAACCTTACAAAATTAAGGAAATTTTTACGTTTGGTGACCATTTTTCGATTTTGCGCTAAGCTTTGACTAAAATTTACGCCATATCAAGGTAAATTTTGGTTTGACAAAACGAAGCAAATTTGAGCCTTTCTTACGTCGTAAGCACAAAGGCGAAAACGAAAACGGCCCTTAAATTCCAAGCGTATTGGTGAAGGTTCATTTCAATAAAAATTAGCTTTAAATCTGATTTCTTCTGAAATTCTAGTTTTATCTAAATATTTTCTGAAAAAATTTCTGTTCAAAAAATTTTCTAAGTCAGAAAAGTTAAGTTAGTACTGTTTTTTTAAGAAAACTGTTTAGCGGCAAGCTTCTTACATAATTCCAGAAGCTTGCCACTAAAGAATTTGCTTAAAAAACTTAACTCGTAACTATACTTTTTGAAACTTAGAAATTTTTTTGAACAGAAATTTTTCAGAAAATATTTTAGATCAAAACTGATATTACCATATTTACTTAAATCGTAATTTCCATCATTATTTTTATCGGTATTGTGCGTATGAACCATCTGTTATTTTTTTCTGTTTATTCCATAACCACGTGCTCCCATCACAACAGCTTATTTCAATTGTTTATAAACCAAAAAAGTGACATGACACAAAATCGCGATCGTGTATGCACGAAATTTCGTGCTAAAACCTGGGGTAGAGCATTTCTTTACGAGCGTAAGCACAAGACAAAAACGAAGCACTGGTCAACGTCTTAGTAAGAATAAACAATTTCTTAAATTTCCAAGCGCGTATTTTACGTTCAAATAGAATATATATGCCAAGTATGAAAAGTATCACTATTACATCTAATTAATTCTAGTTTAGAAACATTTCAATATTATTTAACAGTCAATATCAATTTTTATAAGTTAAAGATAAAAGACTTATAATATATAATATAGTGATATATATATTATTATATATAATACTTCCACTTACATTTATAGTTAGAGTAGTATATGTGATATATATATAATATACAATATATAATAGATATATATATATATATATAGTATATATAATAATATATATAACTCTAGCGCGGCATTCGGGAAGAAGCAACAGAGCCGGCAGCTCCCTCTAAAAAAAAATAAAAAGCAACTAATGTAATAAATAAAATAATTCCAAATTTACTAGTTATTACTATATAAAATAACTGTTTAATCTAGACCTATACAAGAACAGCATAAATTTTTACATTAATGATCATTTATATCTTCTTGCAACATATTTTTTATAAGAATCCATGAGTCTGAGGAAATTTTGATTTGTGCCCTCCCAGAAAAGCATAACATTCATTAACCTTAAAATTACCATTTGACATGTCAACTTAAAAGAAAACCTTATTCTTAATTTGTCTATTTTGAGGATTTTTTCCACAAAGCCTCCTAAAAATGCCATCAAAAAATAACTTGCCCTCTTGTGCAATAAATATGTGATAATATACAAAATAATAAGGTTACAATTTTATAAAAAAATTAAATAAAAAAAACTTATTAATAATATATTATTATATAACTAATATATATTATTAATATCTATATTGTTATATATCATATATATAGTATATATTATACTTATAATATATAATTTATATACATTGTAATTATATTATAATTAAAATTATATATATTATAACTATAAATATATATCTTCTATATTATTATATATTTATTAATATATATTGAGAGAGAAGAGAGAGAGAGAGAGAGAGAGGAGAGATGACAAAGAGAGAGAGAGAGCGATGAGAGATGATGAGAAGAGAAGAGAGAGAGAAAGAAGAGAGAGAAGAAGGGAGAGAGTAACGAGGAATGAATCTTTTAAAACCTCACAACTCCAATCTTAAACTATCCCCTCCCTTCAAACTGAATGAAGGAGAATCAAAAATAAACCTTTAATTTCGAATATATAATAGAACACGATATATATACATATTTATCCCTTATTCTTAGTTCAACATTAAATTAAAATAAATCAATTAAATCTTTTTAAAAAAATGTTACAACCTTTTAAACTTTAATGGTTAAATTATAATAAAAGATTAACTTCAAAAATTAAATAAAGTCTCTTTAGCACATTATTTCTTTCTTAAAGACTTCCACGGAGCAAGTGCTAAATTATATTCAAAATCAGTAAAAAGAGAAAAAGACCACACTAAATATTCAGCATCTAGTCCATTAATCATTTAGTATTTATTTTATTATATAAAATAATACCAAAAGAATTTATTATAAGATATTTGAGTTATCCATTCCTACATTTCTCTTTTAGCATATAATTGGTTTTCTATGGGTACCTTATTGTGTTTCTTTCAAATTCAGATATAGAATTCAAAAGTATAATCCTAATTATTTTTAATCCGCACCTGTGGCCATTAGGAACAAAGGTAAATGTTCTATCTTTAATTTTTCCTTAAATTAAACGAATGTTTTTTAGATTCTTAGGGGGGAAAAAATAGGGAAAAAAAAAAACAACTTGTAAAATAATAAAACCAAAAATTTTCACTTTTAAAATTTGCAAATTAGTTTAAATGATAATGCTGTTCTTCCTTTGGGAAAAAAATTAATTAAAAAAATTTTAATTGAGACAAAATGTTAATTGAAAAAGATGTTGTTTGAGGGGCGATGATGCTTACACTTTGTCTTTAAATTTTAACATAATCTTTCATTTGTACAATGTAAAGTATTCTTTCAGATGACCTATTTCACAAAAAAATAAAGAATTTTGACACAACGGCTACATTTGAACAACATCGTTATTCTATAATAATAACTCTTGCTAAGCACGAGTAGCACGAGGTAGGAGTCGGCCTCTGAATATAAGTATATATATATATATATATAATATATATATATATATATATATATATATATATTATATATATATATTATATATATAAATATATATATATGATAATTAAATATGATATATATATTATATATAATATATTATATTATATAATATAATATTTATATTATATATAGATATATAGTGAAGTACCTCCCCATGTTTTCGGTTCACGAGCCGCCACTAGAAAAAATATAATATATATTTTAGATAGGCCCATATATACGTATACATATTATTATTTATATCTCATAGTATATTAGTATATATAATATATATATATAGATAATATAGTATATATATATATATGCGTAGGCATGGGTGCAGGGTGCCTTCCCCCCCCTAAATCTATGCAAAATTAAAAAAGCTGAACCTTAGAAGTTGGAAACGACGTTTTTTAAGGTGTTTGTAGTAGAAAAACTGAAAAAAAGATACATCATTCTATATATATAATATATGATATAAATTTAATATTAAAATTTTTTTTATTTTTTAAATAATACTTTTTATTTTTATTTATAATTATAATAGAAAAATATATTATAATTAATAATATAATATATTATACTATACATATATATAATATATATATTTATAATATTATATATATATATATAATATATATTATATATAGTACTATATATATATATATATATATATATTATACTATATTTAATATATATATATATATATATATGTATATATTATATATATATATTCATCTCAACTTTGCCCCCCCCTAATTGAAATTCCTGCCTACGCCCATTATATATATATATTATATAATTATACTATAATTATAGTATACTTATATATATACTATATATATATATATATATATTATATATATATAATATATTATTATAATTATAACCTTTCCTTTCTTCCTTTTCATTATATCGGGTCCTCCTTCCACGTGATAATATTCTTGTTTGCTATTGCGTCATCGATCCGCCATTTTCGTTCTCGAACAACATTCTGGAAACCGCTCCTTATAAATCGTCCAAACTAACCTTATTTCATCATAGATATCGCTTAAATCTATCAACTTTATATTTTTGTGAGCATCATGATTTTTTACACTCGTTAGGCTCCATCAATCTTCATTGTAGGAAGTCCATGCCTTCTCAAAGAATCCTCCATTGAGTCCTTCTTTCTCTTATAAGCCTATTTTGATGCCATTCGTAAAGTCATCATTCTTCGTAGTGAAATCTTAATCTCAAATTCGATTTGATGTACTCAAAAAGGGCTTTTGTTCATTGGTATGTTAAGCTGTTAATATTTTATTCAATTTATTAACAATTGGTTATCAAAATTTGATGTCTTAAATTTAGTAAGTCTATTTAACATGAATATATTTAATATAAAAGATAAATAGCAGTATTAATTGCAAAAATGGTACATCATTCTATAGTCGATTATATTATTAACTCAAGTATTAATTATGATTCTGAACATATTTAAATTATTATATTATTATATATATATATTATTATTATATTATTATTATTTTATTATTATATCGATTATCTTATATGTATTTTTCAGTTATATTAATTGTGTTCTATATCGTTTAAATAGATTATGACAAGAAACGTTGTTCTAACTAGCCTTCTGATTCCTGTATTACTATAGGTCAAATTAGTGTGTCCTTGATTTTGCTGTCGTCCATCAATTTTATACAAAGTTTTCTTCGTTAATCCAACAGGATCCACTACCGAACCTGCAAGCGAAACTTAATTAATAATTTTTAAAAAAAAAAAAATATTTTTTAGGAATATATCAAGCGCCCATTTCTCGGCCCAAAAATTACCATTTTCAATCCATCTCAGTTTTAAAAACTATTTTGCCCGCTAAAAGCCGGCTTCCACTATATTTTTCATTCCTTCCTGCATACTTATTTGTTATATGTTATTTGTCCCTGACCACTATTTTTTATAATATTTAGCGTATGCAAATCGCACTTAAGCCATTATATTTTTTGTTACTTGTGCTTACGCTCGATAATTTTTTCTTTAAATCGTATATTAACATTTAATTAAATTACTGTCCCCTTCCTGACGCTGCAAACTCAGATAACGTCAACGTAATATCGCAATCACCTGCATTCAGACAGGACCAATCTAACGCTACACTGCAAGTTCGTCAACAAACGATCAAGATTTGACCTCACTTTACTCGAGCTTCAGGTCGGAAGTCACAAATGGCTTGCCCGCTTCAGGTCTCTCTATATATTATATTACCTGTACGTTTTGCAGCGCTTTGAAGAACGTTTACCTTCCTTAAACATTCTCCCAAACCAGCCCTATTCCCCAACTTTTAAAAACCAAACTTTTAAACGGTTGGAAAACCGATGCTGAAAAAATAAAAAAGCTTCTTGAGCTGGTGGTTCCCTGTTATAGATTCCAATTCATTTCTGCTATCGGATAGCTAAACTTCTCGACGGTCCTCCCGTATATGGTAATGTGTATATACATATTGTTTCGTCATCTCTTCCTAACAAAACTTGGCACGAAAATGCATACTGCGTTTAGCACAGCGGTCGTCCCCCCCCAACCACCCCCTCTCCCGCCTCCCCTCCCAATCCAAATTGTTTCACGCAAATAATCGGCCACTTCTATGCATATTAGAGTTGAAAGCGAAACCTTTTACGACCTATCAGACATACCATTCACAAAGTTCACACTATCACCGTTTCACCGGCATTAATATACACCATCCTAGCGTCTTTTCGCATGTAATAATGAGTCGGTCATCAGATTAGGCAACCACCGCCCGCAGAAAAGCGTCATATTTTGTGCCAAAATAAAAAAAAATATAAAACAAAATCTCCTTAGCTTGAAAGGAGATTGCCATATGCTTGAAGGCTAGATGCTGCATGTAGGTGCGTTCACTGCTCCTCCCGCCCCCCCTCCTCCTTCCCCTCCTTATCCTCAACAAAACAATATCCTTATCCTCAACATACAATATCCTCAACCTCAACACGTATCCTCATCCCTTTATCGCTTCTCATCCTCCTTCCATACCCCCTTCCTCTTGTACCCCCACTCCCCTCCAAGCATCATACTTATTCTGCATACAATTACGGTCATAATTCTCGCTCTCCAAACTATGCAACGACGTTCATATCGTCGCTCG
Source organism: Trachelipus rathkii (assembly GCA_015478945.1). Taxonomy (NCBI): domain Eukaryota; kingdom Metazoa; phylum Arthropoda; class Malacostraca; order Isopoda; family Trachelipodidae; genus Trachelipus; species Trachelipus rathkii. The sequence continues at coordinate 459 of JABUQX010090153.1, read as the reverse complement.
CCTACTCCTTCGCAGTCAATTCGCCTCCTTCTGCCTGTGCTTCCAGGCTTTGCGTCAGTTTCCGTCACGAGATATGCTATCATGTGTGGGAGCCCCTTGCAGGCATGCGGTCGGTATTTGTATAATCATCAGCGTTGTTTGTGAGGACAAATACTCATCTGGTTCAATGTCTTAAGCTTGTACATCATAGAATTTAAACTAAAACCACCCACTTCCGTAAACCCTCGCTCGGGGTGGTTTCAAAAACGTCCAACTTGCTTTGTGTCTACGATCCCCTCCACCAAAACTAGCCCTACCTCGTATGATTTAGCGGTCAGGCTCAATCTCTCAGCTTGGTCCCACTTCTCCATTTCTCTCGAGGAAAACTCTTGCTTCCAGAAGTCATCTGCTGCTATTTACGGCGCTGCAATGGCTACAACCATAACACTTATTACAAAATACTACTTATTTAACGGCTTC
>JABUQX010090152.1:22500-32500 GCA_015478945.1 Trachelipus rathkii | reverse complement strand
TGCTCCTTTACCTAAATATTGCAGTTAAAACAAAATGAGGATTTTATAAGAGTTTTAAACAAATTTGAGGAAACTACAAACAAATTTTCATAATAACATTATGATTTATTAGTTTTTCTAAACAGCAAATTATTGGTAGAGCTTTAAATCTAGTAAACATTTTAGAATCCCATAAACAGGGTTATACATTTGCCAAATCTACATTACTCTCCGCCCTTTCTTTTCTGGAACTCAAAAGATAACTATTTTAGAGAAACTATCTCAAGTAAAAATTGGGACTAGCCCAAATGTCGACAGTATAAATGATCGACACGTTATCAAAAAAAATTCTCGCACAACCCGCCGCAGCCATTATTATAGGTTAGGTTAGGTTTTGCTAGGTTTTGTGGGATTCGTTAGAGAAACTCTAAATAAGCAATTTCTTTTTTTTACAAATATCGACTATTTTCCTGTTGACCCATGTTCCTGCCGACCATTTTGGTATACGTCCGTAAAAATGACACATGAAAGTGATCCACTCTTGATTGTTCATTAAATGGAACGAATAACGGAAAGTTTTAAAAAATGGATTTCTTTTAATAAATGAAAAATATCATGTAATAAAAGGCAATGAATCCAAATTACTATTAATTATTAAATAAAGGATCGATTTCTTTAATGAATGAAAAATATTGAGAAATAAAAGAAAACGATATCAAATTACTTCGCCAATAAAAAAGTTTTAAACTGATTCTTTAGGTATTGTAGTTTGATAATATTCCAATACTTTTCTGGTTTTTGTGGTATTAAACCTCATTGCTCTAGAACAAATCTGGTTGACCATTAAAGATCAATATAACCACGGTTAAATAGAAATATCACACCTAATTATGATATTTATAGGAAATATACTCATTCAAACTGTGGTATATCTCTAAAAATATAGCAAAATTTTATCTTGAACTGTACCGCCAACTCTTAGATGTCATCAGTGGTTAGGCACACATTTGGTAAGAAATTCGGTGCGGCTCCAGCACCTAAACCGCGGTGCTAGATGGCGCCTATCTTTCTAGCCTATTTCTAGCATGTTGTAGCTCTTGGTTGGAGTTTGGCATCTAATCCTATTTTTATGAGTATGGCTAGTCGAATGTCGGTTTTTTCAGCATGATCGGAGAATCCGGTGAGGTGCTAGAGCGGTGCTGAGCACCGTTTTAGCACGTTAAGCCTATTTTTTTATTTTTCTAGTTATATGGGCTGAATAAAATATCGATTCCTATGTTTTAAGTTATGAGGAAACAATTCCGCTAGTTTATAATGGAATCGGATCAATTCTTGACTGATTTTGTATCCGATACAAACTTTTCTAACACTTCAAGCCAATTTTCTTTTTTGCTAGCTATAAGCCCAAGTTAGCTGTCAAGCAGGCACGGCTCGTCCTAAAATTTATTGGTAGTTGCATTTTACATTTTACTCACCACACACAAATATATATATATATATATATATAATATATATATATATAATATTATATATATATATATATATATTTATATATATATATTATATATATATATTATATATATATATATATATATATATATATATATATATATATATATATAAATATATATATATATATTTAATATTATATATGATATATATATAATATAATATATATAATATGTGTGTGTGTGTGTGTGTGTTGAGTGCGTAGTGTGTTTCAAAAGAAAGCTTTATAGCTTACTTGGATGTATTAATCAGAAAAGTTAAAAAAAATTACAATTATTTTTATAAAAAGGTTATGTAACATTACTTTTTACAATTTGTATTAAAAAGAAAGTCCGCTTTCTATCTTTTGATTGAGCAATTTATCAATCACCTATATCTAATTAAATTTTGTATGCCCATAATAGTCTTTGCTACGATTCGAGCATTGCTAAGGGCGGAAAATCTTTCTTGCCCATGGTTTTTCTAAGAAAGGTTTTATCCTTTTAAAGTAGAAAAATAGCACTCTACTTTCTTACATTGTCGAATGTTATAAAAATTTTAATAGTTTCACACTTTCACTATAAGTGGCTTCCAATATTCTGTAATGAAATCAAATAAAGGTTGTATGGCTCCAGACATAAGAACGAATTCTGTCTTAGCCTACTATTATAGTAGTTCTGTTTAAGTTGTTTATGTCAATTGAAAGTGTACAGCTTTACAGGCTTCATTTACATTTTCTCAGGAACGATGGATTCATACTGAGGAACATTTCCGGCAGAAATACCGTGGCAACAATTAAATGTCACTTGAGAATGTAAACTATCGTTTATCTGACAATAATTGGTGTCACTATTCTCTTTAGCCTCTCGAATTTAATTCGGAGATATTCCGTTTATTTCTTCTCTTTTCCAGTTTTGTATTGTTCTCCTGGGACTCTCCCTATTAAAAGAATTTTCTTCAAAAAATCAATCGTCACAAGGATTGAGGAATCAGTGACCCCTTTTTTGCAGCCGGCCATAAAAAAAAAGTCTACGTGAGGTATATGATTTTATGAAAAAAAGAAAGCCAGAATTTGAAATTATTACTCTCAATAATTTTAATGTGACCTGAAGCAAGGTTAATTGTATTTATCTCTTGAAAATTCATCCCCATTTAATATAATATTAAAACATTTTTATTTCGTCAATATTTTCAAAAACTGTTTTTACAGATCTTGAATGAAAGTTCCACCTGGGTTGAGATTGAGCAAGGTTAGCAAAGATTTTTGAAGATGTTATTCTTCCCACATCATTAATTAACAAAGCTTTACGTAAGCAAAAAACACATTACAAAAAACAATTACAGGTAAATTTAACACCTTTAAATCTTATCTCCCCTTACCTACACAAATAATATCAAAGTCAACAGAATTTGCATACAGCTTTTGGTGACTCTTAGTCAAGACTCCTCTCTATAACTGGAGCTTGCGACCAACGTTCTCGCAGCTCTCACTTCTCACAATAGCCGTTCCCAAACCGGGGATAACTTCGATTCAATATCACCACCTCCAATACCTCCCTTTTCACGCCCGCACTTCTATTTAAATTCTCATACAGACACTACAGCGGCTGTTGATAAACACACAATCAGTAATCCCTCTACTTCCCCATGCATTTACAAGATCCGTTGGCCTTACGTAATAGCTCTCTCTGTTGGAGGAAACCATGAATTCCTGCGCAGAGCATATAAAAAGTAAACACAATTATGATCTTAAAGACAGGACCCAAACCTCATGCCCTCAACCGTACAAAGAGGCCTCCCCAAAACCAACAATAAATATCACTGCACATGATGCGATGACTCCTAGATAGATTATTAGTAGTACTATATATTATAATATAATATATTGATATATATATATTATATAATAATTATATATATAAATATAATATATTTATAATATACTATATTTATAGCTCCATAAGTCGACGGACAGACTACTTATAACTGCATGTGCAATAAAATGTTCACTTTTGGGTGTGCGTGTCTTTTCCTCACCGCCGACGATAAAAGATGTTCTCGCCGCCTCAGTGACGCCTAACGCGTAGGCAAGCTGTCATATTATATTTATAAAAATTATATAAAGAAGTATTTAAACTGATAATAGAGATTAAATGATAGAAATTTCATTCTCAAGGTATCAGATATATATATATATATTATTACTATTTAGGTAGAACCTATACAATTTGTAAATAATTATGAATATACTATATATATATATATATATCAGCTTATATATATTTTTATATTATAATATTATATAGACTTAAATATATAAGATATATATATATAAAAATATTTATTAAAATATTTACCTGCCATATATATATATTATATATATTATTAATATATATATATATATATATATATATAATCAAATTGTTCTTACTTGAAGGGCTACTAAATGAACGTTTTCGTTCAGTGAGTCCAAATAGTAATAAAACTAATAATAATAATAATAATAATAATAAAAATAATAAAAATAATAATAATAATAACAATAATAATAATAATAATAATAATAATAATAATAATAATAATAATAATAATAATAATAATAATATAATAATAATTTAATAATAATAAATAATAATTTTGTTGAAATTAATAAGATTAATATTAACAGTAAGCAATAATTAATACTGATAATAATAATAATAAGAATAATATTCTAATTAATAATATTAATCATAATAGTAGATTATAAGTTGTCATCTAAATTACTGTTTTTAACAGTAAAGATTCAAGAGTTTGAGTTGATGTGATATAATTGGCTAGTGAACATTGACAAAAAGATTACCAAGGAGAATAAAGGTTATGAAAATATATTAATAATACATATAATAATATAATAATAATAAATAATTAATAATAATAATAATAATATAGTAATAATATAATAAAATTATAATAATAGATAATAATAATAGATACATCATCGATGATCGTCGATTACGCTCTAATATCAAAATTCATCATTAATCGATAATAATCATAATAATTAATAATCATAATTAATCATAATATATAATATATAAAAGTTACTTAAGGAATGAATAGATAATAAAAAATTATTAATAAATAACAAATAATTAATAATACAAATAATAATATATTAATGATAATAATAAATGTTAATCCAAGCATACCTCACTATCCGCGCATACTTCAATGTAGATAATAATTCCCCGATGTATATCATGTTTTTCTATTACGTCGTAAGACCTTGCCTCGGTTAAAATGAATTTTCCATAGAACACTATCGGATTGCAAGCGAAGGTGGAAGGTGAATGGTAGATGGGCTTTTAAAATAGAATTAATAATATAATAAAAATTAAATAAAAATTAAAAAAAATATATAAAAATATAAAAATATGAAGACATGATCCACCTCTCTAACAGTAAACCACAAGCACATAGCTCACATATAGAAGAGAGATACAATCTTTAAACAACTTCTCTATTATAGCTAAAAACGCCTGCCGCAGCTATGAAACAGGCACATAACTCGTATCTGCCCTAGCCCATCAAATCCGAGTACAGTCACGTTAGCTGACAATCGACGGGAACATGGAACCTCGAAGGAATTCTCTTACATAAATATCAGATCTGAGTATACTTGTACCATCTCCTGGAACAAGTGCTTCGAGAGTGTAGCTGCATCTAACAATAGCTACCATCTCAGACTCAGCTCTACGACTTTCCTCGGGTCGTTTATCGACTGCGTACAATTACGCCACACCCGGCATAACCGTGCATCAGATAGTAGCGAAATCAACCCTAGCTTACATCACCTAATAATAACTGATAATAATCGACATCTTATACGGAGCCAAATAATTCGGAAGACAGATATATGGCTACCAGCGACGCGATCAGATAAGGTCATAGTCTTAGTCGTACCGCTCACATCGTCGTCCTAACCTAGGCTCGTTATACCGTCCTCGACAATCAGCTCGATTTATGCTTCCGCGAACTGCATACTAAAGATAGTGGTCATCTCGTAGCCACCAGTAGTCTCCTCTGCACTCACCACCAGGGGTATAACTATCTTGTTTTAGTGGTACATCGATATCAAATTTATAATAATCATCAATTCAACAATTGAATAATCAGTAATATCTAAAAATATATAAAAATTATAATTATAAAAATAATAATTATATAATATAATAATCAATTTAATTTAATAATATTTAAAAATAAATAAATAATAATAATTAAATTAATAATAATATAATTAATAAAAAATAATATTATTAATAGTAATAATAATTTATTATTTATTAACAGTGTATCAACAACACAATTTGTATTGGCAACTATTGAAAGTTGATAATAATATTATAATAATAATTAATATGAATAATAATAAAGGGAAGAGAATAATAAATAAATAGCAAAAATTAAATTAATAATAGGTAATATAATATAAAATGATTAATATATACTTAAAAACTTAAGTACCATATTGAATCACAGAACATGAGATTATAGGGCAGCACTATGCACTCTGGTCGTTATCGATCCGGTGCGTTCACATATCTTCTCAATACATCAAACACTAATAATATACCTACATGTTAATTATAAAAAATAATCATAATTTGGCCACTACTCAAATCAACACTATTATCCTCAGCTCAAGCCAAGACACTAATGTAAATTCAATATAGACTAATGACAATCTAATAAATACCAGTCTTAACATAATACTTCACATACATGAGGTAATAAGAATGTCGCATACTACTCAATACAACATAATAAACTGACTATAACAATCTTAATACATCTTATTCCCCGACGGAGAAACCCTATTTAGGAAAAACTGTTATAAATCGACCAGTAGAGCCCCTCCTTCTACAAACACGAATGAATGCAAATAATCTGCAATTTCCAATAATCTTCTGTCTATTCAAATGAAATATGACACATCTCAAACTTTAAAATAATTGTACTTCTTACAGAGTCCGCCACATCAGAACCAAATCATCCGCATAGAATATTTTTAATAGATGTTAGCGGAGAGCGTACCCTGCCATCTTCAACTACTAGGATTGCTCCACCATTCTAACGATATACTCCAATTTTTTATACCATGAGCGAAACGATGTAAAATTAAATCTCTACGAAATCCACACTCAATAAATATATTACATATTACATAATATATATTACATCTAAATTAAAATCTCAATATCATTAAAGAATATCTGCTCAAATAATAATCCCCTCGCCCTCAACACAAGGATAGAACCAGTAATGATTATCACTAAAAGCACATCGTGATAATATTGAATACTGGTTATTGTTCACAAGCTATTTAAATCGCTAAATAAACCTTTTAAAATCTTACCATTAGTAGCACCATTTAATTAATAAGAATGAATTAATAATAATTAATAATAATAATAATAATAATAATAATTCTGTCTACTTCTTAAAAATAAAAAGTAGTGACAGTTAATAATAATAATTAATAATAATTAATAATATAATAATCAATAATATAATATAACTTTTGATATTCAATCAGAAGATATAATCAACAATTACCACCAAATAAAATCCATATAAAAATCACTAACACCTGACTACAATAACGGCTTCAGTCGCTGAATAATTATGTAACTCTATACAATATAAATGACAACAAAGCTGTGTGCAAGATAATAAATCCATAAAACATAGATAATAGATAAATCTCTTAGTAAATAATTCCCAAAGCCAAAATTTAGTCTTCTGAATTTCTCCTCAGTATTTAATACTCAATAAAGTAATAGTTCATTATAGCTGAACAGATAATTACAATATGTTAAATAGAATATTGATCTCACCACAATAATACCTCTTAGAAGCCAACTCACTAAACTAATAAATAGGGTTAGAGCTCAAAAAACAATCTAATTTTTTTAAAATAAATAGACACAACCAATTCATAATTAAAATAATAATGCGATAATTGGCTTAAAGACATAAAATGAATAATTTGTGTGCGTTAATTTATGCTGAGCCAATTTTATTAAAAGACCCAGATGATAATAATAATAATTGTAAGAAAAATATGCATATGTATGTTTATCAGTTATAATCTCTTCTTTGCTTAATCAGCACTGTATAATTGTATAATAATATAATAAAGAACAGTTGCTGTTAATTTCATAATTATGTAAGATTATAAGTCGATATTTTAAACTAAAATATTGTTCCATAAAGTTAATACATTTTTCCTTTAAATAAAAATGTTCATGAAAATATGTACAAGACTCTTGGGATACCTGAAAGAAAATATATAGAGTGAAAATGAAATATGGACTGAGAGATAAATTTAAAGTGAAGAATAATATTATTATTCTTGGCGCCATTTACGGAGAATAAAATGTCCGCTCACTGTCCACCAATATTAAATAACTGAAATTAAATAAGATACTTAAGTTTCACGATGGGAAAGTAAGTTACGGATGTCTGGTCCCGTTTTTGTAAAGAACAAGCAAAAGTTCCTTCGAACACTGATATTCAAAAATTTTACCTTTTTGATAACAATATTATTCGCTGCACTAAAGCTTAATTCAACTAGATATGAGCTTTCCATATTTGCACACACACACACACACGCACGCACACACACACACACACACACACACATATATATATATATATATATATATATATATATATATATATATATATATATATATATATATATATATATATATATATATATATATATATATATATATATATAAGTATATATATATATATATATATATATATATATATATATATATATTTATATATACTATACATACATACATACATGGGCGTATCCAGCTCAGAACCGAAACGGGGGGGCCAGCTTTTTGAATTCAACCTCTTTCATGGGGGAGGAGGAGTCCGTTGGGAGGGCAATAATAAACAATAACAAAAGGAAGAAAGCCATTTATTAAAAAAAAATAATTTTAGAACAATTGTTTTGCGAAGATTAGCTGCAAATTTTCTAACTACAGCTTCCACTAATTGCTCTTTGTTTGCGAAAATCCATTGACGGTGAATGCTCAGCATGGCTAACCCGTTTAACCTATTTATCCATTTAACCTATTCAAATGCTTTTCAATGTCTCCTATTTCTTTCAAAACATCAGCTGTGACATTCTGGGCATCTTCCCGATGATCTCTTAGCATGTCGAGAATAGTTTGAATGTGCTGGTTGGCCTTAACTATGTCAAGTGTCTTCAATTGAAGTGCATTTGCTACGGATTCTAGTATAGTGGAATGTTTCGCAATTAATGCTGTTGACACAACAAATGAAGATCTACACACCACTGCATGCACTTGATATGGATATTTTCTTGTTGCTGCAGTTCCCTCTTCAGCTAATGTCTCTAATGCATCAACATTATCAACCAAATGATCCTTAAAAACACGGATGTTCTTGTACTTTTGCCCATCTAGTCTCAAACAGTTTAGGAATGTTAGCAATAAGCTTGCTTCGTAAAACGAACTCGCGAAAAAATGTGATTATCTCCATGATAGTTCCAAGGCAGTTTCGAATTTCTGGGATAACGCTTAAGTCGTTCACGACAAGGTTTAGTTTGTGTGAGAAGCATTGGAAGTACAAGGCTTTTTTGCACTTTTGCCTCAAGATCGCTTGCACACCCCATTCTTCCCCAGACATGGTGGAACATCTGCCGAAGCCTAACTCCACACACTTTCAGGGTCTAGGTTTAAGTTGGTTACGAAATCTTCAATGTCTTTGGCAAAACTTATGGTACTAAGTCCTTCAAGCTTTACAAAGCCTAAAAATTCTTTTTCGATTTCGTTGATCTTTTCATCGAAGAAACGTAATCCAATAGACAAATGTTCTTTGCCAGAAATACCACGGTTTTGTCAGTCAGAATTCTGCAAGCGCAAGCTTCTTTAACCCTTGTGACGATTTGTTCCCTGATTGTTCCACATAGATCAATTATTTCATTTTGTATATGATAGGTGATCGGTATGACGAGTTTTTCGTTCCATGCTCAAAATGGTGTTTTAATTCTGAATCACCTGCTTCGATGAGTAAACGGCATAAGTCTATAAGTACACCTTTATCCAGATTTTTGACTCTAAGAGGTAAATCTTGTGTACCGGAAAAAATGATACAGGAAACAAATGAGGACAGTACTTTTTTGTTTTTTTCTATTAATTTCACGAAGACTAGTGAAGTTGGATGCCCACTGGAATGGCGTCCATGAACGATTTTGAAGATCCCATTGCAGCCTGGTGTCCCTGGGTCTGTACATGTGCTTTGCAATAATCGTGCATGTTCTTGTACTTAGTGCAGGGTCTGATGATGAAAGACCCCCAACCACCTCTCATCATGCTGGCTGGCGGCGAAATCAACACACATATTTACAGAAAGCACCTTTCAGTTGTCTTGAGTAAGCTAACCATGGTGAATATGTGTCCAGCCACCGGTGATTGAATTTCCTCTTGAGGTGTTTAGCATT
>JABUQX010090152.1:15000-20000 GCA_015478945.1 Trachelipus rathkii | reverse complement strand
ATAAAAAATTTCTTTTAAATTTTAAACAGCAATTATTTTATCAGCACTCTTCAGAATTATTTTGTATATCATGTATTAAACTTTTTTTTTTTTTTTTTTTTAAATGCCTAAAAAAAATTAAGCAACGAATGTTTATTATTTAAAAATACAATAATAGCTAACCTTATGTTTATAAATTCCTGCCTTATGTTTTTGTATAAATAATATCTTAAAAAAATAATGCGGCAAATGTTTGAAAATCTTGTTATCTCATTCTTCAAATATTGATGTGTATCTCCTACGGATTTTGAATCTTTAATTAAGGTGGGAGACGAAGATTTTAACTTATAATCCGATTTTGATGGCACAAAGACCAAAAAAAGGATCTCAACCCAGTCATTTCCAAATTTGGTTTTAATATTAAAATCGGTTCATTAAAAGAAAAGTTATAATCATTTACGACTTTTGACAAAAAATTATTCTTTTATTTTTATTCGATCATGATAAATAACACATCAAATGAAAGATCTTCCCCGACCATTTTCAAATCTGCGATAAAAATGAAAATAGTTTGAGTAGAAAAAAAAGTTACCTTCATTTCCAATTTTTGCATTTGATCTCATTCAGTTCGTTACAACTTTTTTTGATTTTTTTTTTTTTTAAATCATACCATGGAATTTTTAATATATATATATATATATATATATTTATATATATATATATATATTTGAAATATATACTATATATATATATATATCTATATATATATATATATATATATATATATACATATATATATATATATATATATATTATCTTCACTATATACAAACCTATATATATATATATATATATATATATATATATATATATATATATATATATATATATATATATATATATATATATAACAGACCATGGAATTTCAATTTAGAAATTTTTTTGAAAAAAAGAAATTATAATTCAAATTATATCAGTCCTCTAACTACAGTCCTATAGCTTTAACCTCAGAACTTTCAAAGGTTTTCTAATCAATTCTAAAGAGGAAGATTTTTAGGTTTCTTAAATCTTCTAATGTTATCTCTAATGTCAAGTATGGCTTCCATAATGAGCGTTCTACTTCTGACCTTCTTTTCCCTTCTCTCCGAGAGACTCTTCTTGGTTCTCTGTTCTTCAGCAGTTCGGTGGTGAATCGCTTGCTCTTTCTCTCTCTGCTTAACATATCCGAAGTTTTCGATTGAGTATGGCACAAATCTTGGATTTATACATTTCAATATATTCGGTCGGTAGAAAATCTCTCTCTCTCTCTCTCTCTCTCTCTCTCTCTCTCTCTCTCTCTCTCTCTCTCTCTCTCTCTCTCTCTCTCTCTCTCTCTCTCTCTCTCTCTCTCTCTCTCTCACTCTCATTTCCTTTCCGATCGTTCTATAGTAGTTGTTGTAGATGTTCATTTTTCATCTTTTAAAACTACTAACATTGGTGTTCTTCAGGATTCTGTAATGTTCCTGATGCTTTTTTTTCAACTTTTCATTAATGATCTCTCTATCGCTTCATTGCATATTCACTCTATGCTGTGTCTCCCTACATTCATTTTATAACTTTTATATATATATATATATATATATATATATATATATATATAATAATAATATATATATAATAATATATATAATATATATATAATATATATAAAAAAAACAACTTAATATATATATATATATATATATGTATATATATATATATAATATATATATATATATATATATATATATATATATATAATAACCAACAATAATAATATATATATAATAATATATTCTAATAATATATATACAGTATATATATATAATAATAATATATATATATATATATATATATATATATAATAATAATAATAACATATATATATATATATATAAATATATATTACAACAACGCAACATATAAATTACTATTTTTAATATATATATATATATATATATATATATATATATATATATATATATATATATATATATATATATATATATATATATATATATACTATATATATATTTATATATATATATATATTTGGAAGTCTTGTCCTTTTAATAAAAGTCGTCACTTTCTGGTCAATAAAGGGGCACGAGTTTTAAAAAATACATTTTTGTGGTTACATGTTTTAATAATACGAGTGAGAAATGCCGAATGTTGAAATTTCAAGTTCATTGCCCTATTCCATGAATTAAACAGCTCTAAGTAACAAACCACCTAAAATATGGACGAATGATCGAAACCTTGGCCCTTTTTTACTGACTCAGTCGCTCTACCGTTGTACCGTATATTTCCTTAAGCTGATTGTACACAATGTTCAATCTTGAAAGTATTTAACAACTCATGTTAACAGAAATATATAGAGATTTTAGTCAGACTCTAAATAGAAAGCATCATCACATTCTATGAAAAATTGGTCCCATATTCTGTAATGCGGGATAATTAATATTATTGTCAGACCATATGCTAACATGTATCAACATATTTATATAGGCATGAATTAATAGACTATTTCTTGACATCCATTGCAATTTTTAGTTCACTAAGAAACCGTCCCTGATATATATATATATATATATATATATATATATATATATATATATATATATATATATATATATATATATATAGCAACATAACAACAACAACTCTTATATATATAACTATATATATTATATATATACCTTAATATATATATAATATATATATATATATATATATATATATGTATATATTTTTATTTACTAAGAAAAACTCATATATATATATATATATATATATATATATATATATATATATATATATATATATATATATATATATATATATATATATATATATATATATATATATATTTATATAAATAAAAAAAATAAAAATAATAATATATATATATATATAATAATAATATATAATAATATAATATATATATATATATATATTATAATATATAATAATATATAATAATATATATATATATATAATATATGTTATATATAATAATAATATATATATATGTATATTAATAATATAATAATATTAATATACTATAATAATATATAATAATATAATATAATAATATATATATATGCTCTTAATATAATATAATTTAATATATAATATAATATATATACAGGTATATGTATATACCAGTTTTTAGTACAATTAAACGTATATAATATATATATATATATATAATAATAATATATATGTAATAATAATATATATATATAATATATATATATATATATAATAATAATATATAATAATATATATATATAATATATATATATATATTGCTTCAATGAAAAGAAATAAAATAATCTAACACTGATAGCAATTTCAAAATAGAAAAAAAGATATACAAAATAAATATTCTTGAACTTGATCTCTGAACAACAAAATGATTGATGACTTCCTCCATTTATATTGTGTAGCTATGATGAGCACCCATTAATTAAAGTCAGTTTTGTTAGACTTTCTTCTAACGTAAAATTGAAAAAGTATGTTTTGAGCTTTCTCAGAGTAGGAAAATATTTTTTTGGAGTGCAAGCTTTGAGTGAAATAAATGCTAAAATCCTTAACAATGTGACTGTACAGTTCAAATTTATTTGCAAAATTCGTAAAATTTTTAATAAATATCGATGGAATGAGTGACTTTACAAAGATTAGTAAGTAACTGGTTTAAAAAAATTAAGAAAATAATTGTAATAGTCCTATATATTTTCATTTTACATTGATTATTTTATCACATGAGGCATTATTTCTTCATTAATTGAAACAGTAGTTCTGTTGCAACTTTCAAAATGTTTGAAAATGTTTCATTAAAGTCTGCTTGAAAATCTTTCAAAACAAACCACGTTTTCTATATGATTAAGAGAGAGACTGATTATGGAGACTGCAAATGTAATACATAATGGAAGAGTGTATGTTAATATAGTTGAAATCATAAATAAACTTATAACAAATTTGCTTTTGTTTGCAGACTTCAAAAGATCTACGTTTTTTTTAAGAAAGTTTAATATCTTGATTTATTCAAGTTCCTCTTTAGCTTCATCAAATGCTTTAAAAATATTCTACAGATCGTAACAATCTATGGAAACTTTCCACCAACCTGGTTTCGCCCATTCGTGTGAGTTTTATCCATTTTTTTTCTAGGAAAATCTTTTCTCCTTTTTTCTATTAAAATAGTAGTCTGCTATGGCAATCTAAAATAGCACCTTTTTGCATTCATTGTGCTATAAAGTTTCTTATGTATTATACTTCACATGGATATGAACAGCAATGAGCATATAACGCTTTAGTATATTTTCAACAGCTTAAACACCTCTTAAAAATTTCTTCATTGATTCTGCACCATCATATCGTTGACCAATTAAAAGTCACTATTTATTTCAGCTCTCGTAGTATTCCCTCCGCTAGAGATTAGGAAATAGAGAGACAGCAAGGGGCCCTATGGGCCTATCGAGTCTGTCCCAGTGAACTAAATATTTGTCAAACGCATGCTCATGCAACATACACAACCTACAACGCAGCCTCAGGCTTGTCAATATCCTAAATAAAAGGCCAATATAACATATACACCAAAAACCATCAAAAGCAAAAACTTTAGGAGAGGTACATGCTAACCACGCTATAAGTTTTAATAAGTTTATTGTCATACCGGTGGTTACAACATGCAGCTTTACCTTAACTAACTAAAAATTAGCCAATTTGGCTTAGTCTAACCAAACTATCCAAACCATATACCTATCCAATCCTTTCTTAAATGTTCCGAGTGATTCACTCAAAAACTACATGCGGCAAACCATTCCAAAAATTAACAACCCTAATACTGAACGAACGTTTTGTTACATCAAGATTACATGTCTTCTTCATAATTTTCTTATTGTGATCCCCTGGTCTCGATAAGTGGTACACTATAAAAGAATTTATTGATCTCAGTATTATCAATATAGGTAAATATTTTGTAGACTTGTATCATGTCC
>JABUQX010090151.1:27500-30000 GCA_015478945.1 Trachelipus rathkii | reverse complement strand
TCGGCTCGAACCCCCTAAAAAGGATATAAAAAGAAAAAATATTTTCTCCAAAGCGTAAAAAAAAGTGGTATTTGGCAACTTTTTCTCGAGACTAATGCAGGTTTCAAGGTCAATTAGAGCGTGCACTATTTCAGGTCTAAGATTTTTACTAATATATAAGGAGTTAAAAAAAAATATCTTATTCTAATATTTATTAATAAGTTTCTTCGATGAAATTACATGCTGAAATCAAAAATGTTATTTATTTTCCTGTAGATGTTATAGTTTTCTAGTTACATGCCTGAACTCTTCGGGATGCTGGTATATATATATATATATATATATATATATATATATATATATATATATATATATATATATATATATATATATATATATATATATATATATATATATATATATATATATATAGTGTAGCACCTCGCAATAACGGTGTAATTGGGACCGAACCCTCGTCGTTAAGTGAAAAACGCTGGTTAGTGAATTAGGGCTTTTTTTCGTGCCTCGCGATTGCCTGCAAGCAAAACTATGTTCCATGTATTAAGTTTGCAATAACACTAACTGTAAAGCAATGATAGAAAGGGAAATTTACACAATGTTTACCTTCAAATATATATTTAGTACTTACAGTACATGATTTACAAATGAAAAAGAAATAGAAATGTAAAATTTAAATACAAATATTTTTATTTTGAGTATGCCACTTCGCCCGACCGTACAATGGATGTTGGCGTACCTTCATCATCTGAATCTACAAACAACAACCTTCGCTTTTCAGACGGTGATAGTGATGTAATTATTGTAGAATCTGAAGTTGATGGCAGTCCAGACGTTTCAGTGGAAGGTTGAAGCATTAGACATGCCTTTTTCACTTAACTTTATAACTTCTAGTTAGAGACGTTTGTGACTTTTCTTTTCACTAGATGTAGATGCCATTTTTTTAAACTTAATAAATTTATTATACAGTATAAAGTTTGGAAAATTGTGAGATAGATGCAGAACCGCACGAAGATTGTAAACAGAATGACCGCATGGCATCGCAATACGCTGCAACGCAGTTTGGCGATTACCGTCTGTTCGGTTTCGTGCGTGATTTCCTTCCGAAAGGCCGTTAAGCCGATCAGCCGTTTATTGCAGAGGTCTATTATAATATATATATATATATTATATATATAATATATATTATATATAATATATATATAAATATATAATATATATTATATATATATATATATATATATATATAATTATATATATATATATGGCTATTACCAGCGATCTACCCCGTAAAAAAAGCTTTGGGAAATTTAATCCGAATTATTATTTTAGAGGGATAATAATACATTTATTCCCTTCATATAAAACTTATTATTATTTTTATAATTTATAAAAAAAAAAAAAAGTACTTCTTTTTGGCATTTTTTTAAAACTCCACATCGAATTTAAAATATGCGGTTGAAACTTATTAATTTATTGACTGTTGTTAGTTAGGCTAGTGTTAGACTAGCTATACCGTGGCGTAGATGAAACCGGATGATATTTTTAAAAAAACAGGGAAACGAATATGTTTTATTAGATTTTCTCCAAGGATGCAAAATATAATAAAACAATGAGAGTTATGTGACATATGTTCAAATATAGTTGTTTTTAATTGCGAAAAAAAAAAATTAATTAAATAAAAAAAAAATCATCTCAAATACTACAATAGCTACAGGGAAAAGAATACATTGTTGGAATCCTTTAAAAACAAAGTAAAAAAAAAAATAAAGAAAAAAGTTAGTCTCTCTAACTCTCATTACTATAATTATTAACTATTTTGAGATTTTTTATACGTTACTCGTTAAAATAAATAGACTTTCTAGTAAATTTTGTTTTTGTTTTTTTTTAACTAAAGAATACCCCAAGGGTATACCGCACCGATGGCAGGAGTCGGGGTCTCTCGGCCTTCCGGGGAACTACGGGGTTGGACTATTTCCCCCCCCCGGGGAGGGTCTCCGGAACCCCGCTCTTTTGGGTGTCGCGGGGTTTCTCCGCCCCTCCCCTACCCTACGGGCGTATGGAAAACGTCCCTCCTTGTGTTCCCCGTCGGCTTCGAGCCCGGCACACCGTGTTAATACTTTTACAAATAAATATATATATTATATATATTTATATATTATATATATAAATATATAATATATATATATATATATATATATATATATATATATATATATATATATATATATATATACTATGTCCCCCGCCGGCTCGAGCTCCCCCCCAAAAAAAAAGCCAATTTTTTTTTTTTACATTTTCCTAACCAAAATTTTACAAGGATTCCAAAAATATATTTCCTTTCCCTGTAGCTATTGTAGTTTTTTGAGATTATTTTTTTTTGATTCCTCAATTAAAATTTTAGCAGTATTTCAACAATGTATTCCTTTTTCTCTCTAGCTATTGTATTTTTTGATATATATATATATATTATATATATATATATATATATATATATATATAT
>JABUQX010090151.1:0-20000 GCA_015478945.1 Trachelipus rathkii | reverse complement strand
ATATATACTATATATATATATTTTGTATATATATATTATATAATAAATATATTATTATATAGCTCTATTATATGTCTTAAAAATATATTTTGCAACAAATAAAAGGTATATTGATATATATAACTCTATTAATGTCTTAAAAAATATTTTGCAACAAATAATTGTTTCGTGATATGAGGGTCATAGTAGGAAGCATCAGTAGCAGAAAGAAAATCCCCTTATCAATTTTGAAAACACCACAAAACAACCTAGTCACGCGACATTAGTTTATTACATTGTGGTTTCACAGTCTAAGGCAGCCATTGCTTATGCTAAATGATAAGGCAAGAACCAAAAAAGGCCTGCGATGGAACGAAGACGACTCCTCAGCCTTGAAAAGAGAACACGACAGTTAGTTTTCCAGCCCCGCTCTCTTGGAAATGTTCGGTTTTACAAGTAGCAAGCACCCTTCGAAATCCATGTATATAACTCGCCCCCCCTCCCCACTACTGCACAGGGTGCAAGTACGTGACATTGGGCGGACTCCCTCCGTCAAAGACGGAGAATGCTGGGTTATATAGTAGACTCGTAGGAGTGATTTCTCTTCTATATAAAGGCCAAAAAAGATGATGTCATCACATAGAGGATCCGCAACAGCATTCGCCGGAGAGAACGGTCTCACCACTACCCGTGAGCAAGGTAACCTTTCCGAATAAATTACGGGTAAGTGGCTTATGATTCCTAAGCCATAAGAAATTGTTTATTCTTTTGTCTGTTAACCGAAAAGTAGAATAGAAAATCTTCCCGTTTCGATAACTTCAAAAACTTTGTCGGGAGTTTCTACTTCAAGAGTAAGTGTTTGTGAAGACTTTTTAAGACAAAATTACTCCCTTGATCCTCTCACACCTGAAATTAAAAAATCATTGAAAAAAAAGTGGTTTCAGCAGCTGATCCAATACATTGTTGCCCAATATTTTCAATCAATTGCTGAAGTCGATTAACATGAAGATATACTTTAATATGTACTTTAATGTCAAACTTTAATCCATCTTTAATATTGGTTCCAATCATCCTCATTAGTAGAACTACTACTAAATTTAGTATCATTAATCGGATTGGCCTCAATACCACTTGAATTATCATCATTACTTGAACTACAGCTAAATTGAGTTCGTACTTTGTTCAACCACAAGTGAATTAGTTATCAATCCTAGGCCTTTTAATTATTTACTTATCTCCATATTTCAGTATTATTTTGTCAGAATAATAATAATAATAATAATAATAATAATAATAATAATAATAATAATAATAATAATAATAATAATAATAATAATAATTAATTCACGTTACAAGAAATTTCTTTCTATTTACATACGGCAATCTTCATAAAAGTGAACACTAATTATAACAACTTTGATGAGTGACAGACCAAAACAATAGGCATCTTTTTTCCACTTTATTTTCATAAATGTCTACACACACCCGCCACTTCGTTCGGCTTTTCAAGTACACAATCAGTTACCACGATTCCCACGATTATTTGCAAAATTTTCTTCACATCAACAGTTCTCAGTATCTCATAGTACATTTCCCATTATGATGTAGAGCAAATAAAAAGCTATTATGCATCTAAAGTCTTAATACCTCGTTTTAAAAAAAAATACATACAAATTAGAATTATTTTCAAAGGTGTTACGATTCTCGGATTGGGTCAACAACGAATATGATGGGGTGAAGGGGTATACATGAGCGATGTTACGAGGGGGGCCGGGGTAGGCATGGCCTCCCTTACATTTTCAGCCACAAAGTATCATATATATAGGCCAAATTGTAGATTAGTACCCGTCAATATCTCGAAAACTACAATACTTACATCTATAGAATCAGCGTATAAAAATTATTGCCGGGAATGTAATTTTTTTAAGCTTATTTAGGGGGTCGAGCTGACTGGGGTACACTCATTTAGGGGGCTCGAGCCGACGGGGGACAGACCCCCCGTCGTCCACCGGTAAGGCCGAGAGACCCCGACTCCTGCCATCTTTGCTACACTATGGTATTCCTTTAGTTAAAAAAAAATATATATATATTTTCTTAACTTGAAACTCTTGTATTCTGATTTTTAAAAAATGTTTGGTCCTATTTTCCTTCAACCAAATAAATATACGCACACAAATAACTTAAAAGATGCGTTTCTCTTAGGCCTTGCTTACGGATTTTGGATTTTAACTGAAATTAAAAAAAAAAAAAATCTTATTTTACGTTATATTATTGCTAAAAATTGTAGAATAAAAAAAAAAGTTATAAAGCAATAAAATCACATTTCCGGTAAAAACTTCGTACGCTCATTCCAAATATGTTTTGTTCTACAATCCTGTAAATACCAAAGCTCACACGATATCGAAAGGTACTAACATGCAATTTCAATATATATATATATATTATAATATAATATATATATAATATTAATATATAATATATATATATATAGTAATAATATATATATATAATATATAATATATTATATATATATAAGGATAAGCACCGTTACAGCAGATACACACTTCAACAGGCAACACTCTGGAGAGTCATAGTTACTCCCGCCAACAAACAACTCCCCTAACAAGCTGCACGCCACAAAGTCGTACAGCCGAAGGGAGAATCTTAACACCCCAGACCCTCTCCGGCAATCACAGTTTCCTGCAGGACCAATCGAGGAGGTCACTAGTCAGTAATCAATGATCTCAAACGTAAGACAGAAAAGGAGCTTAGAAAAAGCAAAACCGGTATCCGCCCATGGCTTTTTTTCCATACTTCCCCATCAAATGAAACTAAAGAAATACTTGAAAACAAAATAAGTTGAGGGAAGTGGTTCTGGACTTCCCTCCCGCATCTTCAACCGGCTCCAGATCTTCGGGCAGGCAAACGTCAATCATAGAAAAATGGACATCTTGGATGGGTGGTCACGACGGGCGAGAGTTTTAAAAAAAACCTTGATCCCTTCGGAGCACTTGCTAGCCCCATCTGCCGGATGCCTGTTTGAAAAATCTTAGGATTCCTGAGCTGCCTTCCATCAGGGCTACCTCTAAAAGTTTTATGGATGATGTTAATTTGAGGGACTTCAAGAGGTTATGAGATTTCCCTGATAGATCCCCTCTCCAGTTGAAAGCCAGCGCATGTACTTCTACATCCTGGCAGCCGGTCCTGTTGGTGACCCAGTCTCTGATTGCAGACGTGTCATAATATTCAATTTTCCTCTGTGCCACGGTGTTGAGGTTTGATGCGTGGGCATCTGCAGCCACAGTCGAGTCAATGATGAGCGCTTCGGTACCTCGGTGACATACTAAGTTCGGTCTCCTGATACCGGTGGGAGTTGGGATGGTCGGCTCCAAAGAGACGGTCCAGTTCTTCTCCATTTCCGTCTTGAGGATGGTGTTAAGCCGGTCATGTCTTACCACTCTTAGAGGAGCCACCGCCGGACATTCTTGAAGGATGTGACCGAGTGTTTCGAGCTTGGGGCAACCCAGATCACAGGTTACCTGCCATGGTTCCACTTGTCTTCCCCTGGAACTTCTTTCCTTGGTGTTAACTAAATTATGCCGTATCTTAATAGCTTCCACGTATTCGGCTTCCTTAATCATTCTTGTGCCATCTGAAATCCAGGAGTAGCAGCCAGCTCGTTTAGCTGCTTCGGCCAGACCCAGGCCATCCCGGAACTCTATGACAAGTCCCCTTCTTGGTCTTGTTGAAAGAGGGATTTTGATAGAGTCTGCGACAAGTGACCATAGAGGACCTCTATTGGCCAACACTTGTTTGAGCCCTTCGAGGTTGATTAGGATGGAGGTTTCCAACTCAGGGATACCAATGCCACCCTTTGATGGAGGTTGGGAGAACATTGGTATTGGGGTATCCTTTGGAAGATGTAAGATCTTCCTTATTGCAGCTCTAATCAGTCTATCCGCATTCCGAAGTGACTGGATGGAAATAGTCTCATGCTTTAACAAGTAAAGCATCTTCGGAATGAGGAAGTTTTTGAGAAGATGAAGTTTTTGTTGCGGCTTGAGAAAACAGGTGGTCAGTTTTCCAAGACCGTCTCTTAACTTACCCCCCCATCCATTTACCAACACCAGCGGAGGTCATGGGTATAAGTAGATATTTGTATACCCCCGCATGACCCATAGATGGAATTGGATCGGTGTTGATAAAGAACGGGTCCAGATCGTGCACAACTTTCTTCTCTTTGCCTAGCCATCGCAGACCTATGATAGCACACTTGTTTATGCCCATAGTCAGTCCAAGGGAAGATGCCGTTTCTGCCATGGTGCTGATGTTAATTTGGAGACCGTGTCTGGTAGAAGCCAACAGGGCCCCATCATCCGCGAACGCCATTGATGACACCACGTGGTTTTGCAGTCTTATTCCAATCTGCCGAATCGTTTGCGACAGGATGAAGTCCAAGGCAAGGTTGAACAAGATCGGGGAAAGAGGATCTCCCTGAAGAACCCCCCTGCCTGGCTTGATCCAGCCGCAACCAACCTTGAGCGACGAACGGTCATACACTTTCCTGATGTAGTCCACCAATGCTACCGGGAGTCCAACTCCCTCAAGAAGTGCCAGAAGATTCCCATGATGGACTGAATCGAACGCCTTCTTGAAGTCGATGAAGGCCAAGTAGGTACTTGACCTTCGATTGACTCTGGAGCTGAGAATCAGCTTGAGAAGATGTATGTTCTCGGAAGTTGATCTCCCTGTCTGAAATCCAGCCTGGAACGGATTGTGGGAGATGACCATCCCAAGTCTCCTTGCAAGGATCTTATGGAGGAGCCTGGTGACAATTGGCAAGACCGAGATGGGACGAAAGTACCAAAAACCAACAGGATTGTTGATCTTGGGGATGAGGGTAACGCGACCCCTAAGAAGTCCCTCAGGAGCGTAGGCAAAGATTCCGTTAAGAATCCTTACCAAGGTCTGCCTCCTGATGTTGGTCAGATCCTCCAAGGAAACCCTATCCAGACCCGTTGCGCCACTCTTCTTCATATTCCTGAGCGCCCAATCCATTTTCTCTTCGGAAAGCCAATCATGTAGACCACGAAGCAAATCTTGATCTTGTGAAGATTTCATCTCATCGTAATCGTCCCGAATTGGCAGATCTTCGTGCCGCGCCAAGTACTGACGCCACTCCTTTCAGATTTCTTCCGATGGTCTGGAATTTTCTACGTAGGAGTTCCTGTCGGTGATATACTTCAGGGCCTCTCCTTTGTCTCGACTGTACAATTCCTGGATCTTAGCGAACTCCTTATTCTTTCTTCTAGATCGCGGAGGTGGAATTGCTACTCGCTGATCCTGGGGATTCTGTCTTCCTCTCTGTGGAGGATCCACAGGTAGGTCGAGTACGAAACCACAGGATCGCAGCAGCTCATCCAACTCAGCCTCTGAAATGGACGGTGGGGGCCTTTGAGGGAAAAGAGGTGGAACAGGTTCCACCCTTTCCCCAGGGGCTGCCATCTGAGCATCAACTCTTGGGGGAGATGGAGGTCCCGGAGCAGCCCTTAGCTCCTCAAGCAATCTTTTATAACGCAGCTGTTTTCTTTTCCCTTTGATTGCTTCCTGCGTCCTATGAGGAAAAGCTCGCACCAAACCTTGATTGATAAATAACACGCCTTCTGCAACTAACCTTAGCTCTTCACGTGCCAGGAGCGAGGTCTCTTCATTTGTCCAAGGCGTCTTCCGATGTTGTGGAACACGCTCAAGGACCATCGCGTCGTAGTCAGCTCTATGCTTACCTTGCTGGTGTACCCTCATACCCCGCAAGGAGGTAAAGGTAGCCGGGCAGTTGGGACAGCGGACGGGTGAGAGATGGAGTTCCGCCATCCGAAGTGTCTCACTAAAGCTCTGAAGTAGTAGAAGTTCCTACACAGAGAGATGTTAAACAGGGCAGGACCCCAACACTTAGTGAGAAGCAGAGAGATCAAAAGTTTGCCTATCGAGCTTGGGAGACCCTAGACGAGGGAGAAAGGGACTGGACTTATGGTGTGCCGCTGCAACCGAAGATCTGTGGCCTGTGGTCGACCACAGTCCGAGATATACAGCAACTACCGCCAGACAATCACCCAAATCAGAATCACTCACTAGTTTCCAGCGGGGCCACGGGGAGGCCTTTGATCAGTAAGCAGTGAAAATCTTACAGTGAAAGAGAATACAACAGCCTTCACAGCAAGAGAGTCATGTTAGTTTTTTTTTTTTTTTTTTTTTTTTTTTTTTTGTATTCCCCGCCTATGTACCCAACACCAAATGTCTACCATCACCTAAGCGAAGTTCTTCGCTTCTGTAACCCGTAGCTCCACCTGCCTCGGTCTACAAAGTATCCCGAGGGAGGGAATGTCAGTTAGTATGTTCAAGCAACAGGGGCGGGTTCCTGTTGGGCGAGAGTCTTCAGGACGAGACTCGTGCCCCCCCTCAATACGACGGCGCTCAGCCCCAGTGTCCCGCTGCTTGCTTGAAGAATCTCCAAGTACGAGCCGATCCCTCCATGCATACCGTCTCCAAGATCTTGATCTCTGTAGTTAGGTGGAGCCTCTTCAGTAGGCTGTGGGTCTTAGTAGCCATGTCGCCTCTCCAATTAAAGACGACCGCTCCAACATAACTCAACATTGCCAATTGTAACCAGTTCGAACGCCGCAGAGAAATCAGACACACATCATTTGTAAAAAAAGATTCGAATATTTCAAATATTAGGGGATAAGAAGGGGTGAATAATACAAGTGAAAATGCGTCCTAGAAACAAAAAGCGCAACACACACCAATCTCACATGGTGCCGAACAAAAAAAAAAAAGAAAAGAAAGGCAAAAAAAAAAAAAAAAATATAGAGCAAATATCGAGCACAAAAACAGTATAGAGTCCAGCAACCATAAAGAAATCAATACCACGATCAATACACAAAAAAATACACCAAGTCACAAGGTACAACAATAAATATACACCATATCGAAGGTAGGCATCTAAAGCCAACCACTTGCCAACCACGTTTGATATCTCAAAAAAACTATCTAACATATCAAGATGATATTGTCAAGTATGTAGTGAGACAGAACTAGAAAGTACGACAGGGATAAGCAACGAAACAACAGGCCGAGGGCACTCCTGAAAAAGAGAAAAAAGAAAAGCGAATAGAACCAAGCGAAAGAAGCAGAACTCTAATCTGTGCCTGCAAACACAAAGATCAAAAGAAAACAAATGGGAGGGTCGAAAGATTAAATAACGCGATTGGAGAGTCTCTTCCTCGAAAGATGATAGATTCTCTTGCAATCTATGGTGTGAAAAAAATCAATCAAGTGTGTGGTCGAATTTTTAAAAGGCGAAACGTCCACATAAAAAAAGAAAAGAAACAAAGAAAAAAGGTAGACCCCATGACAAAAACAGAGGTAACAGAGCGAGAGGAAGAAGACACCAGGCATAACAACCAGAAAGAAAACAAGAAAACAGAAAATAAAACCCAAAATGCACACGAATTTATTAAGAAAAAGCAGAGACAGACAAAGGGAATTCTATGACTGGCCACCCGGCGCCAAGGGACACACGCGGGAAGGAGACATACTAGCTAGAAAGGGTAGGTAGGGCAAGGGAGAGTCAGACAACTACTAGCTTCTTCTATATAAGCTAAGAAACGACCGGAATCTATGAATGGAACAAGATCGAAGAACGTGCCAAAGCGATACCAGAGGTGACCAATATACGAATGAGAAATGGGTAGGAGCCAATTAGTAAGGATATAATCTTTTAAAGGGAAGAAGTTAAAAATCAAGGAAGGTTAGAAATAGAGGCTACGAAAGGACGCCATTCTCCAAAACTCCGAAATAGCACATCAAGGGCAGTCCACCTTCAGCTGGAAGAGGTTGGTGGATACATGGGTTCGTAGGAGAAAGAGAGGAAGAAAAGGGTGGAAGGTCGGGGAAAGGTTGAGAAAGGAGTATAGAGTGAAGCGAGATTAATAGGGGCACTCAAGTGGCAAGCGAAGGCAACAACATGCCAGACTAGTCCAAAAGTGGTCACGTAAGAAGTGGAATAAATTACTTTAATATACTAAACTTTATATTGGTGCTTTCAGAGTTACTGCAACAGGACAAACCCAGAGCACCAATCCCACGTTTAGTTCTTAAGCAGTGATGCAAAGGACGTTTTAGCTTTAGGTCTACTTTTCGATGCTTTGCTTGGTTTTCAGACTTGCTTAGTGGGTATCTGTTGTTAAGTAAATTTTTTCGTTTATTTTTACCTTTTGTTAGTTGGGATGACTGTCTCTATTAACTATGTATACTATCTAAAAAAAAAACAATGAGTACCAAAATATTACTTTTTACTCATGTTTATGTTCTGTAGTCATGAGGTAGAACTCGAAAGTAACCAAATCTTACCCAAAAGAAGTCATTATATAATTACGTCTATTTTAGTTGCGCTTCCATTGATGGGAAGTATTCTACTGTGTAACAGAGTCTTTTGAGCCCTGAAAGGCCTTTGACTATCAATGGATAATATATTGCTTGTGCCTATGCCGCTGAGCAAGATATCAGGCCTGTATTGGTCAGATAGCGACTTACTGAGAAAGAGCATCAAAAGCCCATGTCCAATAAGCCATCACTGTTTGTTATGATGCAGCTTCTGACTAGTATATGAGTTATGATTCGTCATTTTTTTGGTCAGACCTTTGGTTTTCTCATTTTCGGTCGTTGTGGTAGCCTATGCAGTAACGCTGATCACGGATTTTTTGGAAATCAACCGTTTCGTTTTCCGCAAACGCTATAAGAAGCCGGGAAAAAACACGAAATTATTGTACGATATACGCGATGAACCATTTCCAAAGAGAGAAAAAAAGATATTAGCAATTTTCTATTTTACAAACCTTTATGGTGTAGACTCGTTTTCTTTAAGTGCGTAGGTCCAAAACCAAATTTAAACAATATTGGAGATACGGGTCTTCCCGCAACCACTTCCTCTTCCCTGCCTCACCCAACTGTCTCCGTGCAACATTTAACTGTTATTAGAGTAGCAATATTCGATAAAATGCCTGTTTGTGATGTAGTTTTAAGTATAATTGCTATTAGCAAGAGAGAGCCATGGATTGTTTTCTATGCCCGTGAAAGTACAAATAAACTGAAATTATACAAAAATGGACTCGTGAGATTGACAGACGTCAAAACTTTCCTAAAAATACCTACAAAGAAGCGTCTGTAACCAGACTCAGAGGCTGCTATTCGAGACGTCTCTCTTGAGTACCCACACTAAGACCTTTGCCAAATCGCGAAGGAGTGGTATTTCTTAAGCAAAAAAGATGTTGTTAGTACGGATATGAGAGAAGATGTTTCCTGTATTCCTTGCTATTAGAAAACTTCTCAGAGACCTCTAGGAAATATATATGCTCTACTAACTAGTTATTTCTAAGTCTTACCAATGCTTATTATGTGCGTTAGAAATCACGAAGTTCTATTGGCTTGTAGAAAAGAGTAAGAACATTAAACGCACAAATCTAGAAGGTAATTACACAAGAATGGGGAAGAGGTCCGAAGAATCGAGCCTGATAGGCTATCAGATTGAGAAAAAAGGAGTTGATTTTCTTTGAGGTATTATAAGGGAGTCAACGTCTTTCCCTCACATACAAAGAGACCACTCTGGATTGTAGAATAGAGGAACAAAAGAGGAAAGAGTACCGAGATGAGAAATGATTGCAAAAGGATATTGGGATTGAGTAACACGAAAGAGGTGTGAAAAGAAGTTTAAGACTAAGAAAGAAAGGGAAAGGGATGAAGTCACGCGGTTGAGACATCCATCACACTCGCTGTGGAGTTGATGGTGTCAAGGGTGGGATGGACTGAGGAAAATGCTTCCACTCAAATATCTTCCGAAGATTATGCCGAAGAGAAAAGCCTCTAAGTCCTGACGTATTGTGAGGCAAGAAATCTTGTGAACCCAGGGAGATGCTCATAGGCTGATGATTGAGGAAGCGTGGAAGGGTGTGAAGTGGAGTGGAAAAAGGTGCCAAAACACGAGCTTCGGAGAAAGAGTAACTGTCTCCAAATAACAAGCCTATCACAAAAAGATTAAAGGAAGAAAAAAAAAGGAAGATACGCGGAAGGAGACAGCGACTCAGTAGACCAAAACATAAAGTTGTGGAATTATACAAGCACAAAAATGAAGTTTTCTTAATAATACGCCATATTTTTAAATCTTTTGTCATGAAATTATCAAATAAAGGTCAAAATAAAAAAAAAAGACTTCTTCTATCTAATTCATGTTTTGTGAATTCTATTTGTTGAGAACGTAATTTTTACAATTAACTGTCAAAATGTTCAATTCTTGTTTTCTAGATTATTTAAGGAAAATCTTACTAGACATAAAAGAAATATTCTTTAACCACAATAGAACCAGATTTCGTTTGCCGGTTATAAGAGATCGGAGTAAACCCAGAAAATTAAATACCCAAAAATAGTATCAGTATCAAGTAAATAAATATAGTAAAAAATCCGATAACACTTCTCTAGCAAGCGCTAGTAGTTCTTCCTCTGTGACACTATGGGGTTGAAATTAAAGGAAAGTATATTTTTGTTCTGTTACGTTATATGATGATTTAGTGGGTTCCTGTTCTAGTGTTGTTGCATGTTTGCGTTCGGTGTGTCTGTCTCTTTTAATGGCAATTCTGTCTTTTCAAGAGGTGTGTCTGTCTGTTGTGAGTGTGGTGTGATGTATTTATTCTTTTGGCGTTGTGCCGTCTGTAGGGTTGGCTGTGAGCAGCAATGCACACATGCTCAGTATTTGTCTGCCCTCTTTCCATTATAAGATCAACCTATGGAGTGTAACGTTTTATTAAAAGTGTAGAGACAGCGACGTCTTTTCCATCATGTTCTAGCACACAACGTCAAAAATAACACCTCTATCCGCACGTTTTTAGAAGTCACAATTTCATTTCTTTACTCGTGTCTGCCACCACAAATGCGGTATATCTGTCACCTTTTAATTTTTTTCGCATGCTTCACTTCTTTTAATCTAGAGTGACTTTGACGACTATATTCGTAGGTTTTCTGGACACGACCCCGATAAAAGGCGAGCGAACAAGAATGTCTGTGACTACCCTATCAAGAGTTCCAGAAGATAGAATGTCAAAGCTATTGTTAGCGACCATAGCGGACACTTGTCGTAAGTAAAACGGTACGAAAAAAGCCAAGGCCTCTAGACCACTCCACTTGTTAAAACATCTTCTTAAGTTTCTTTGGTAATATGTTCACTGCATATTTACAAAGAGCCGGGCTCGCATCCTTAAACAGAAGAAGTCTTGAGGCTTTCCAAACTCTTTGAGCAATCGGAAAAGTGTTTGATCTTGTAAATATAGTGTTTGAGGTTTCCTTTCACATCCACTTATTCACATATATTCCCTTAACAGGTTTCTAAATTCATGTCCAAATAAAATACACATTATTGTCATATATATTAGACTAAAACACTATGATCTGTTAACAATTTGTATTACTATTTTTGTATAGGTATGGACCTCAAGTTCTAAGCTGTGTTACATAACTTAGAGGGAGAGAAATAAATTCCAAGGATAATTTAGGAAATTGTTAGAAAAAGCTTTAAAATCTTCTACAATAAGAAAAATCTTCCACATAAAAAATAACACCATGGCTTATTGAACTTTTCACCACTACACAGGCTCTTGCCATGTACAAATCATATAATACAGTTATGCTTACTCGAAGCGGAGCATCACACTTACAACTACGCATACCCTAAGGAGTCGTTTTCCCATAACAGAGTTCCTTACTCAGCTGTAACAATATACTTTCTGGAGTATGTTATCAGTCCACTGTGACGGTATCATAAAGGAAGGATCAATAACATCTCACGAGGTTTGAGGAAAAACATATTGCCCCAGGAAGGACCAATGGTCAAGGACCCCACCGGTGATCAATCAGCAGCGGGATCGCCCACAAGAGGTGAAGATTCCGGGAAACGTAATAGGGGCAGCGGCGCACACAGGACAGACAAGGCGGGAACCAATGAGCAGGCAAACTAGGGCGCAACATCGAATCGAACCCCCGGACATGGGTACAGTGGACCCCACCTACCCCTCATAAGAAGACCTCTCGAAATTAAAAAGGAATCTTCCTCAGAGAGGACAGGAGACAGGATAAGGAAAACATTGCCTAAAAGAGAGTCCCAAAAGGCTGAACCAAACATGAGAGCCCTCAGATTACAGGGGACCGGGAATGAGCGCGGTGGACCAAGAGATAAGGGTAAGAGCGTCGGACAGAGACCAGGAGACCTATGAGTGGACGCACACGCGACCAGATCCGCCGAGAGAGCCCCAAAAGCCACTACGTGGCCAAGCATATGAAAAATCAAATAGGGTACAATAAATTGAGCCAAAAGACCCCATAATAAGGGTGAGGAACAAATAAGGGGGAACCAAAAGGACCATATAAGACATAAAAGGGTAGGTGAGAAACAAAGGTGAACCAAATAGAACAAAAAAGGAATAAGATGAACTGTGAAATCCAGAGATGAAATAATCATAATTTTATAATCTGTGATTGGGTAAGTAATATATATAATAATAAACTATTATGGATATTGTATAAATAATTAAGATTTGGAAGTGGCATAAACCTCCCGGATTTGAAGCACGATTGGTTTTCGTTATACCACATAAAGTAAGTGGTAAAACTCTATATGAGTTGATTTAAAGAGCACCAGATATAGAAAAAACTCATAGTCAACTATATATTATGGATTATTAATAGCGTATTGAGAAATTAAAAGTTTAATATATTATTATTTAAAGATTTCAAGAATGTGTTTTTACTTTCCCATAGACAAATGTTGATTTATATGTTTTTATGCATACATATTTTGTCTCTAAATCGAAAAGACAGGAGAATACTAAAACATGATACAATGTTTGACCAATAAAATCCAAATGAAGATTTAATTCATCGTGTTACACTAGAATTTTATTTTTAATATTATTAAGATGGATTAAATTTTAATCGGTTTTAGGGACAATTAGTATTAAATTTAGAGGGAAGGGATTAATTCATCTTTTTATTAGGAGGGTCAATAACTCTAGCTCACCCTAATAAAACAATTTCATAAAATATGACTCGAAAACTGAATAAAAATTTATATGAGGTTATTTCTATATTTTTATTTTTAATAAATTTAGCACTCTCTTTTTCTAAAAGGGGGGCTGATTTTGTCACAATACTGTGAGTAAAAATAAAATATAATAACCTTTTCTAGGGAATTGTTTTTTATATTTTACTCAAAAGGGATACTTTGACATATTGGGGATCGGAATCCTCATATAAAGGTGAGGCTATCTCCCAAGATACATATTGAGTTACAATCACTATTATTTATATACTTTTAATTATTAACCTCGCTCTTACAAACATGGTGTGCTTATATGAGGTTTCAGGCTCTTGAGGAATTTTCATTTTCTACCAATCGATGCCACATTTCAAAAGATTTAAATGGGATAAATTATTTCCAAAAAATAATCTCGATTTTATATGTAGTGAGTGTTAGTGGTCAACAATCACTTAAGAGAGCAGGTCAACCAAATTGCTTATGAATTGGCAATGTATCGCTGGCGTTAAATCTTAAAAAAGTTATTGATTTTATGACCTCATATAATTAT
Source organism: Trachelipus rathkii (assembly GCA_015478945.1). Classification (NCBI taxonomy): domain Eukaryota; kingdom Metazoa; phylum Arthropoda; class Malacostraca; order Isopoda; family Trachelipodidae; genus Trachelipus; species Trachelipus rathkii. The sequence continues at coordinate 6,336 of JABUQX010090151.1, read as the reverse complement.
AAGGAAAAATATGTGAATTTTTTACTCAGTGAGACAAAGGGGTAGAAACAGCCATTAAAGCTCTCACAAACTTCATCTTCAACGAGTTATCAGAAAAGAATTATTATATAAAAAAAAGATAAAAAAAGAGAAGATAATATCAAAAAAATCAAGAAAAAAAAAAAAACTTCAAAATTTCTTTAACTTTAAACTGTATCTATCAATATTCTGTGCTAAAAAAAACCTTCTTAAGTAATTTTACGATTCTTAGACTACATTCCCCTTTTTTAATTAATTGAAAATCTGAGTATATCAAATTTTATAATTAAATAAACACCAAATGAAAAAATAAGATAAATTACAAAGGAACCAAACTTATTTACCTATAATTCTCTTGTTGAATGTTTTTATGTATGAATTTATAGTATTTTTCAAATATACTATAAGAGTGTTGTTTTGTTTATATTTGTGTTCTTACCATATATTATATCATTTTACCAGTGATATTATGCTAAATATTTTGCTTCCATCCATTTTCAACATTTTTAAACAATAAATAAAATCAATAATTATATAGAAAGAGAAGTAACTCTGATATGTACAAAGGTATGTCTGAAAGATAATGACAAGGGCGTGCGGGACTTAAATATTAATGATACAATATTAATTTATTAAATTCTAGAAAGAAATAAAATACCGGTTCTATAGTGTATTTTTTATAAAAATATATGGTATATTATATTTTTTTATAGTGCTTTCTAAATAGAATTAGATTTCTTAGATTTAGTGTTCTTTGATCAAAATGGTACAAAAATCATTATCTATTTATTCGAAGTGGGGAATATTGATGATTGACTACAACAAAAGATGAGCTCAAAGTACAATCCAAGGAGAGAATATTTCAAACATTTTTTGAGGATATTTGAAAAGATAGTACGAACTCATTGAGAATTTTTCAGGTCTCAGTGGAGCGTGATAGACAGACATATTTCTAAATTTAGCTGGAGAAGCAATGAAAGGAATATTGTTAATAAATTTGTAAATTTTTTTTTTACTTTACTTTTATATATATAATAAAAAGGTGCGTGAAGAGTGAAAGGTGATTAATGAGGGTTTCGAAAATTTCAGTAATATTTTATGATAATTATGTTAAAATATCTTTTCTAACGATCAATATCTCACTTCATCTTCATCTCTCTCTTCTTACTCATATATATCTATATCACTCTCTTACTCTTAACTCCTCTACTCTCTCTTATTATATAATATTAATATATATTTATATAATTAATTAATATTATATATATATTATAAATTATATATATATATATATTATATAATATAATAAATTATATTTATAAGTATATATTATGTGATATAGCGGTAATATATAATATCCCCTGACCTTTTCACGGCCATTAATGTTATATAATTCTCACGCATCATTTTACCCCTACTTAAATCTTGCGATCCGGGCTAAATAAAACTCCGAGTCGGTCTCTCCCGGAAATCCAACAATTCAACATCTACACAATACAGGCATTTGGATAATTTGTTTAATTTTTCGCTCTTGGGGATCAAAGAATATCAGATTATAAGGTATCTCAATGTAAGGTAAATAGGTAATTTGGAAGGCATGATCAATACTTTATGAGCCGTGGTGTTTTTTGTGTGCCTTCATTTATCTGAGTTATTATATTGGTATAAAAAATAAATTTTATAATTGTATAATCTTTATTTTTAATCAAGATATAATAAGTAAGTTTATATATTAATTTATAAATTTAATATACTCACTCTTATATATATTTATTATCTATTGTAAGTTATTGAGTGTATTAAATCTCAATAAAAAGTATATTATATATAATAATTTATATATCCCAGTTGCAAGTTATCTCAATGTTAAATATTTGTAATAAATTTAAAAGTAATCTAAAGAAATTTATTAAAGAATTTATAATATAAATATGTATTATTGCCACACTAATATTATTGTAAATTAATAGATAAATAATGAACATATATATAACAAGTATTTATCCTTAAGTAATGAGTAAGAATTGCCTATATATAAAAATTCTATATAAGAAAGCAAATTCATATGTAGCATAAAAAACCACAATATAAAAACACCAAAAAAAACGATTTGGTGATTGTATTTGTTATTATTTCAATTCGGTCAAAGATTTATAGGTTATTTATTTTTTTTTTTTTTAAACCTTATTTTTTTTTTTGATTCCCATAATCACTATAATATATATATTATTATTATAGTATATATTATATTTATAATAAAATAAAGTTAAGGTAGCTATTCACTATCCATAAAAGGGGATGGGACTAGAATAATACTCAACATCATTGCTGGTAGAATTAATAGATAAATATAAAAATAATTATCAAATAATACTTCATGCTAATAAACTGTGAGATAATTGAGGGGCTATATCCTTAAATATAGTCATTTATTATTTTATTTTTATCCTAATAATAATATATAAACCAAAAATACAAAATAAATATAATAAATTTGCTTCAAATATTTGTGAAAACCCAAGCTTTTGACTATGATATTAATTACAATACATGACGTAATTTAAAGCAAATGTCGCATGCAAGGTAAGTGTGAAGATTTAATAGTGAAAGGAAGAGTTTCCATACGACACCAATAGCGTATATTTTATTAAGTGTTATTCTATCTCTATAAGCCCAATTGAAAAAAGGGGCAAAGATTTTTTATGCTAATATTTATCACCTGATTAAGTAAATAATATAATATAGAAACAGTAGTAGGACCACGCCCAATATATAAATTTTACCAATATCTTATAAAAGGTACAATATCTAATAATTGAATTCACTATGAATAAAAATAATATTACTTATAGAGGGGCCTTACGTCGCGAAACTTTAGTGGTCCCGTCAGGTGGGTCATAAAAGTGATACATCATATGTACATTGATATCTCAGGATAAGGTATAATATTTTACATAAAAAAAAGATAAAAAAGCTTTGGATAAATTATTTCAGATTAAATATATTGAAAAATGATTCTCACTGATGTTAGATCTAGATACTCAGTGAAGAATAATATTACACATTTAGTTTCCAGAGCGAGTTTATATCTATGAGGCCGAAAGGGTTGGAAACTGAGAGGAATTATTTTATCTTTTTAGAGCCATATCGACTTTAAAAATAAAATATACAACGACAACCTAATAATGTATTGCGTCACATTCTACGGCAGCGATTGGGGCGGATCCTAGTGGTACACAATAGATATGCTTTTATGCAATAGAGTGCGAATGCCAATGTTCATTTACGGGGACCGTAATTCTTATAAAAAAGGAGAAAGCAAACCTACCCCATGAAAAGGGCAAAACCGTATATTAGAAGAAAGCTTTTGGTTGAAAAGCTAGTAGAGATTTTCGTAGAGGTAAGGAATAATATTAATTCTCCAGAGACAATAAATAGACCTATTTCACTAATATCGTGCTTTGGTACGGTTGCGATAATGTGCACAGAGCGCGCACGCGGTGAAGGCAAAGTATTGTTCGCCACGGAATCAGATTGATCTATATCAATGCACCAATAAACCAGATTAGCCCGGCATCCGTGTGGATCACGGGATAAATGTGGAGATAAAGTAGAATACGTAGTTCACTACTCAGATACTCTCACTGCCGTGAACTCGAGCCTGCTCTAATATATATAGGCCACATTTAACCTCACTAAGCAAACTATCTAAGGATATCCCTACTGTCTTTAACATAGTGCCATAAGCACGAGTAAAAACTCATAATCCAAGAAGCACAGCCGAGGCCATCGTTAATATAGGTACCTACTACTTCTTGAGCGTCGAATAATTCATTAAAGTTAGGGATAATCTTTATTATTATATATAATATATAATATTAATATAGTATATATATATATTATATTGAAGTTAGATGGAGTTGGACAGGATTCCCAGTTTGAGAATGTGTCATCGGGCGAATCGTGAGAATCAGATCTGGATATTTGTCGTAAAAGTAGCCGAGGTGGAGTTTGAGAAGGTGGAGAATCCTGGAAGCCGGATGAGGAGGTGAAGCAATAATAGACGATTGATGTGCGGTGATGTGAGAGTCTATAGTAATGTCTACGGTCGTATTGATAGCAGTTTGGCTTAGAGTAGAGATAAGTGAGGTGCGGTAAGAAGTGAAGATTGTCACAAGAGATAGAGAGATCAGGAAAAGGGAGAAGGAGGAGGAGGAGGTGGAAGTTAGACGCTAAGGAATAAGAGAAGATAGGAGAATTAGTTAAAAGTAAAGGTAAGCTGATAGGTATAAGTAGAAACTGTGAGAACAAAAATCAAAAGAATCAGATAGTAATCAAGATAATCATGGTATAATGGGTTATTATGTACTCGAAATAGCAGCTTATAGACGGTCTGAATTGAAGCGACTATCATGTGACTGAGTGATTGTGGACGTTTTGAATCGTGAAGTAATTTCTCCTTCCTAAGTATCACAGTAAAAGAAAGGTCAATCGTACTTAGGTTGGAGAGCTATATATTATTGTATTATTATATAATATATTTGGGCCATAAACTATTATCCAATAATATAATATATAATATATATATATATATAATATAATATATATATATATATATATATTGTAGGGAGTCATGTCGAACAATAAAGACATGATGATGATAGGTAAGAAATATCCTTTAGGTGAATATAGGAATTATATGTAACCTAAGTGTAGAACGAGGAAGTGAGTCAGTCTCCACGATCAAAGTACTACAGTCACCTTTCATAAGGCGTGAGGGTAAAAAGGAAAGCGGGTCAGCTATATATATAGGAGGAGAGAATACAGTTGAAACATACGTAAAATCAACGGGAAAGACCTATAATATACTAGTAATACTCATATTAGATGAACAACTAATATCACTCAAATATATTCTCAGCATATAGTATATATATATCAATAAACAGTGTACAGATATCCTCTATTTATACAGCGGATATATTAGCGTTATATGTTCAAAACTATATATACGAAAGGTGAGAGCTTACAGTGTACCAAATATCTCTATGAGATTGAGGTACTGAAGTGAAGAAGTAGAAGCCTTAAGCTGACGGTGAAAACGTTCACAGATGCCGTTCGCTTTAGGATTAAAGCAAGTTGTGCGTATTTTCTCCGAACCAAGGAGGTTCATAAAATCTCTCCATAAGAAGGATTCGGAAGGCCGTCCTTGGTCCGTGGTAATAGAAAGAGGTACGCCAGAGCGAGAAACCCAGTGAGCCAAGAAGGCTTTAGCTAAGGATTCTGCGTTGGCAACAGAGAGGGGGATAGCCTCAGTCCAGCGTGTGAACCGGTCAATACACGTAAGAATGTATCTTTTACCACGAGAAGACGGAAGAGGGCCGACTATGTCGATATGGACACGTTCAAAACGAAAACCAGGAGGTAAGAAGGTGCCCAGCGGGGACTTGGTGTGACGTTGCACTTTGGATCGTTGACAAGGAAGGCAAGTGCGACACCAATTGGCAACATCAGCATTGACGTCAGCCCACACAAAACAAGCTGTTACCAGTTTGCGTGAAGCCTCAATGCCAGGGTGAGAAAGCGAGTGAAGATTGAGGAAGACAGCCTTACGAAACGATGCAGGTACAAGAGGTCGAGGAGAGTCCTGAGACACGTCACACAGAAGTCTCTTCTCTATCCCAGGGAGGTGGAGCCACTCCAGCTTGAGAAAAGTCTTGTGGAAGTGCAGGATCTTCAGTAGTCTGGCACGTTGCCATAGCGTCGTAATCGATGTTGGGCAAGGCTGAAATCACGTCAATTTCGATGCGAGAGAGAGCGTCAGCAGTGAAGTTATCGACACCTGAAATATGTCTGACATCAGTGGTGAACTGCGAGACATACTCAAGGTGACGAGCTTCTCGAGGAGAGTGCCGTTCGTGTCTGGAGACCATAGCGAAGGTAAGTGGTTTGTGATCAGTGAGTATGTGGAACTCACGACCCTCCAGAAAGTAGCGAAAGTGACGAACGGCAAGATACATCGCAAGTAACGCCCTCCCAAAAGCACTGTAACGTGTTTCAGGAGGTTGCAAGTTTGCGAGAGAAAAAGGCGAGGGGAGACCACACCTCCGTTCAGGTGCTGCTGTAGGACACCTCCGACAGCAAAATCGGAGGCATCCACCTGAACTCTGGTCGGAGCTGAGTCCTGAGGGTGGACGAGAAGGGTAGCAGAAGTAAGAGCTTCCTTAGAAGTTTCAAAAGCAGACTGAGCTTCGTCAGTCCAGTCCACTTTCGTAGAACTGCCTTGGTGCTTTGGGCGGATGAGAGCTGTGAGGGGTC